>CATKHO010000108.1:0-83564 GCA_949752695.1 Melanostoma scalare | reverse complement strand
TTTCAAGCTCACCAAATGTATCTAGATTGGCCTAGAAAGGGTCTTTAAAGTCAATTTTTTGATGTGCTCGGATCGAAAACCGGTTAATGAGGATGAATTGTATTCCCTTTTCTGAGTATTTTGATATAATATGACGAGTATCTGAAGACCTGAAAAAATCCACTTTCAAGCTCACCAAATGTATCTAGATTGGCCTAGAAAGGGTCTTTAAAGTCAATTTTTTGATGTGCTCGGATCGAAAACCGGTTAATGAGGATGAATTGTATTCCCTTTTCTGAGTATTTTGATATAATATGACGAGTATCTGAAGACCTGAAAAAATCCACTTTCAAGCTCACCAAATGTATCTAGATTGGCCTAGAAAGGGTCTTTAAAGTCAATTTTTTGATGTGCTCGGATCGAAAAGCGGTTAATGAGGATGAATTGAATTCCCTTTTCTGAGTATTTTGATATAATATGACGAGTATCTGAAGACCTGAAAAAATCCACTTTCAAGCTCACCAAATGTATCTAGATTGGCCTAGAAAGGGTCTTTAAAGTCAATTTTTTGATGTGCTCGGATCGAAAAGCGGTTAATGAGGATGAATTGTATTCCCTTTTCTGAGTATTTTGATATAATATGACGAGTATCTGAAGACCTGGAAAAATCCACTTTCAAGCTCACCAAATGTATCTAGTCAATAAGACAATAAAGTCAATTTTTTGATGTGCTCGGATCGAAAACCGGTTAGTGAGGATGAATTGTATTCCCTTTTCTGAGTATTTTGATATAATATGACGAGTATCTGAAGACCTGAAAAATCCACTTTCAAGCTCACCAAATGTATCTAGTCAATAAGACAATAAAGTCAATTTTTTTGATGTGCTCGGATCGAAAACCGGTTAATGAGGCTGAATTGTATTCCCTTTTCTGAGTATTTTGATATAATATGACGAGTATCTGAAGACCTGAAAAAATCCACTTTCAAGCTCACCAAATGTATCTAGATTGACCTAGAAAGGGTCTTTAAAGTCAATTTTTTGATGTGCTCGGATCGAAAACCTGTTAATGAAGATGAATTGTATTCCCTTTTCTGAGTATTTTTGATATAATATGACGAGTATCTGAAGACCTGAAAAAATCCACTTTCAAGCTCACCAAATGTATCTAGATTGGCCTAGAAAGGGTCTTTAAAGTCAATTTTTTGATGTGCTCGGATCGAAAAGCGGTTAATGAGGATGAATTGTATTCCTTTTCTGAGTATTTTGATATAATATGACGAGTATCTGAAGACCTGAAAAAATCCACTTTCAAGCTCACCAAATGTATCTAGTCAATAAGACAATAAAGTCAATTTTTTGATGTGCTCGGATCGAAAACCGGTTAGTGAGGATGAATTGTATTCCCTTTTCTGAGTATTTTGATATAGTATGACGAGTATCTGAAGACCTGAAAAAATCCACTTTCAAGCTCACCAAATGTATCTAGTCAATAAGACAATAAAGTCAATTTTTGATGTGCTCGGATCGAAAAGCGGTTAATGAGGATGAATTGTATTCCCTTTCTGAGTATTTTGATATAATATGACGAGTATCTGAAGACCTGAAAAAATCCACTTTCAAGCTCACCAAATGTATCTAGATTGGCCTAGAAAGGGTCTTTAAAGTCAATTTTTTTGATGTGCTCGGATCGAAAACCGGTTAATGAGGATGAATTGTATTCCCTTTTCTGAGTATTTTGATATAATATGACGAGTATCTGAAGACCTGAAAAAATCCACGTTCAAGCTCACCAAATGTATCTAGATTGGCCTAGAAAGGGTCTTTAAAGTCAATTTTTTGATGTGCTCGGATCGAAAACCTGTTAATGAGGATGAATTGTATTCCCTTTTCTGAGTATTTTGATATAATATGACGAGTATCTGAAGACCTGAAAAAATCCACTTTCAAGCTCACCAAATGTATATTGGCCTAGAAAGGGTCTTTAAAGTCAATTTTTTGATGTGCTCGGATCGAAAAGCGGTTAATGAGGATGAATTGTATTCCCTTTTCTGAGTATTTTGATATAATATGACGAGTATCTGAAGACCTGAAAAAATCCACTTTCAAGCTCACCAAATGTATCTAGTCAATAAGACAATAAAGTCAATTTTTTGATGTGCTCGGATCGAAAACCGGTTAATGAGGATGAATTGTATTCCCTTTTCTGAGTATTTTGATATAATATGACGAGTATCTGAAGACCTGAAAAAATCCACTTTCAAGCTCACCAAATGTATCTAGATTGGCCTAGAAAGGGTCTTTAAAGTCAATTTTTTGATGTGTTCGGATCGAAAACCTGTTAATGAGGATGAATTGTATTCCCTTTTCTGAGTATTTTGATATAATATGACGAGTATCTGAAGACCTGAAAAAATCCACTTTCAAGCTCACCAAATGTTTCTAGATTGGCCTAGAAAGGGTCTTTAAAGTCAATTTTTTGATGTGCTCGGATCGAAAACCGGTTAATGAGGATGAATTGTATTCCCTTTTCTGAGTATTTTGATATAATATGACGAGTATCTGAAGACCTGAAAAAATCCACTTTCAAGCTCACCAAATGTATCTAGATTGGCCTAGAAAGGGTCTTTAAAGTCAATTTTTTGATGTGCTCGGATCGAAAAGCGGTTAATGAGGATGAATTGTATTCCCTTTTCTGAGTATTTTGATATAATATGACGAGTATCTGAAGACCTGAAAAAATCCACTTTCAAGGTCACCAAATGTATCTAGTCAATAAGACAATAAAGTCAATTTTTTGATGTGCTCGGATCGAAAACCGGTTAATGAGGATGAATTGTATTCCCTTTTCTGAGTATTTTGATATAATATGGACGATTATCTGAAGACCTGAAAAAATCCACTTTCAAGCTCACCAAATGTATCTAGTCAATAAGACAATAAAGTCAATTTTTTGATGTGCTCGGATCGAAAAGCGGTTAATGAGGATGAATTGTATTCCCTTTTCTGAGTATTTTGATATAATATGACGAGTATCCTGAAGACCTGAAAAAATCCACTTTCAAGCTCACCAAATGTATCTAGATTGGCCTAGAAAGGGTCTTTAAAGTCAATTTTTGATGTGCTCGGATCGAAAACCGGTTAATGAGGATGAATTGTATTCCCTTTTCTGAGTATTTTGTTATAATATGACGAGTATCTGAAGACCTGAAAAAATCCACTTTCAAGCTCACCAAATGTATCTAGATTGGCCTAGAAAGGGTCTTTAAAGTCAATTTTTTGATGTGCTCGGATCGAAAACCTGTTAATGAGGATGAATTGTATTCCCTTTTCTGAGTATTTTGATATAATATGACGAGTATCTGAAGACCTGAAAAAATCCACTTTCAAGCTCACCAAATGTATCTAGATTGGCTAGAAAGGGTCTTTAAAGTCAATTTTTTGATGTGCTCGGATCGAAAAGCGGTTAATGAGGATGAATTGTATTCCCTTTTCTGAGTATTTTGATATAATATGACGAGTATCTGAAGACCTGAAAAAATCCACTTTCAAGCTCACCAAATGTATCTAGTCAATAAGACAATAAAGTCAATTTTTTGATGTGCTCGGATCGAAAAGCGGTTAATGAGGATGAATTGTATTCCCTTTTCTGAGTATTTTGATATAATATGACGAGTATCTGAAGACCTGAAAAATCCACTTTCAAGCTCACCAAATGTATCTAGTCAATAAGACAATAAAGTCAATTTTTTGATGTGCTTGGATCGAAAACCGGTTAATGAGGATGAATTGTATTCCCTTTTCTGAGTATTTTGATATAATATGACGAGTATCTGAAGACCTGAAAAAATCCACTTTCAAGCTCACCAAATGTATCTAGATTGGCCTAGAAAGGGTCTTTAAAGTCAATTTTTTGATGTGCTCGGATCGAAAACCGGTTAATGAGGATGAATTGTATTCCCTTTTCTGAGTATTTTGATATAATATGACGAGTATCTGAAGACCTGAAAAAATCCACTTTCAAGCTCACCAAAGTATCTAGATTGGCCTAGAAAGGGTCTTTAAAGTCAATTTTTTGATGTGCTCGGATCGAAAACCTGTTAATGAGGATGAATTGTATTCCCTTTTCTGAGTATTTTGATATAATATGACGAGTATCTGAAGACCTGAAAAAATCCACTTTCAAGCTCACCAAATGTATCTAGATTGGCCTAGAAAGGGTCTTTAAAGTCAATTTTTTGATGTGCTCGGATCGAAAAGCGGTTAATGAGGATGAATTGTATTCCCTTTTCTGAGTATTTTGATATAATATGACGAGTATCTGAAGACCTGAAAAAATCCACTTTCAAGCTCACCAAATGTATCTAGTCAATAAGACAATAAAGTCAATTTTTTGATGTGCTCGGATCGAAAACCGGTTAGTGAGGATGAATTGTATTCCCTTTTCTGAGTATTTTGATATAATATGACGAGTATCTGAAGACCTGAAAAAATCCACTTTCAAGCTCACCAAATGTATCTAGTCAATAAGACAATAAAGTCAATTTTTGATGTGCTCGGATCGAAAACCGGTTAGTGAGGATGAATTGTATTCCCTTTTCTGAGTATTTTGATATAATATGACGAGTATCTGAAGACCTGAAAAAATCCACTTTCAAGCTCACCAAATGTATCTAGTCAATAAGACAATAAAGTCAATTTTTTGATGTGCTCGGATCGAAAACCTGTTAATGAGGATGAATTGTATTCCCTTTTCTGAGTATTTTGATATAATATGACGAGTATCTGAAGACCTGAAAAAATCCACTTTCAAGCTCACCAAATGTATCTAGATTGGCCTAGAAAGGGTCTTTAAAGTCAATTTTTTGATGTGCTCGGATCGAAAACCGGTTAATGAGGATGAATTGTATTCCCTTTTCTGAGTATTTTGATATAATATGACGAGTATCTGAAGACCTGAAAAAATCCACTTTCAAGCTCACCAAATGTATCTAGATTGGCCTAGAAAGGGTCTTTAAAGTCAATTTTTTGATGTGCTCGGATCGAAAACCGGTTAATGAGGATGAATTGTATTCCCTTTTCTGAGTATTTTGATATAATATGACGAGTATCTGAAGACCTGAAAAAATCCACTTTCAAGCTCACCAAATGTATCTAGATTGGCCTAGAAAGGGTCTTTAAAGTCAATTTTTTGATGTGCTCGGATCGAAAAGCGGTTAATGAGGATGAATTGAATTCCCTTTTCTGAGTATTTTGATATAATATGACGAGTATCTGAAGACCTGAAAAAATCCACTTTCAAGCTCACCAAATGTATCTAGATTGGCCTAGAAAGGGTCTTTAAAGTCAATTTTTTGATGTGCTCGGATCGAAAAGCGGTTAATGAGGATGAATTGTATTCCCTTTTCTGAGTATTTTGATATAATATGACGAGTATCTGAAGACCTGAAAAAATCCACTTTCAAGCTCACCAAATGTATCTAGTCAATAAGACAATAAAGTCAATTTTTTGATGTGCTCGGATCGAAAAGCGGTTAATGAGGATGAATTGTATTCCCTTTTCTGAGTATTTTGATATAATATGACGAGTATCTGAAGACCTGAAAAAATCCACTTTCAAGCTCACCAAATGTATCTAGTCAATAAGACAATAAAGTCAATTTTTTGATGTGCTCGGATCGAAAAGCGGTTAATGAGGATGAATTGTATTCCCTTTTCTGAGTATTTTGATATAATATGACGAGTATCTGAAGACCTGAAAAAATCCACTTTCAAGCTCACCAAATGTATCTAGTCAATAAGACAATAAAGTCAATTTTTTGATGTGCTCGGATCGAAAAGCGGTTAATGAGGATGAATTGTATTATCTTTTCTGAGTATTTTGATATAATATGACGAGTATCTGAAGACCTGAAAAAATCCACTTTCAAGCTCACCAAATGTATCTAGATTGGCCTAGAAAGGGTCTTTAAAGTCAATTTTTTGATGTGCTCGGATCGAAAAGCGGTTAATGAGGATGAATTGTATTCCCTTTTCTGAGTTTTTTGATATAATATGACGAGTATCTGAAGACCTGAAAAAATCCACTTTCAAGCTCACCAAATGTATCTAGTCAATAAGACAATAAAGTCAATTTATTGATGTGCTCGGATCGAAAAGCGGGTAATGAGGATGAATTGTATTCCCTTTTCTGAGTATTTTGATATAATATGACGAGTATCTGAAGACCTGAAAAAATCCACTTTCAAGCTCACAAATGTATCTAGTCAATAAGACAATAAGTCAATTTTTTGATGTGCTTGGATCGAAAAGCGGTTAATGAGGATGAATTGTATTCCCTTTTCTGAGTATTTTGATATAATATGACGAGTATCTGAAGACCTGAAAAAATCCACTTTCAAGCTCACCAAATGTATCTAGTCAATAAGTCAATAAAGTCAATTTTTTGATGTGCTCGGATCGAAAAGCGGTTAGTGAGGATGAATTGTATTCCCTTTTCTGAGTATTTTGATATAATATGACGAGTATCTGAAGACCTGAAAAAATCCACTTTCAAGCTCACCAAATGTATCTAGTCAATAAGACAATAAAGTCAATTTTTTGATGTGCTCGGATCGAAAAGCGGTTAATGAGGATGAATTGTATTCCCTTTTCTGAGTATTTTGATATAATATGACGAGTATCTGAAGACCTGAAAAAATCCACTTTCAAGCTCACCAAATGTATCTAGTCAATAAGACAATAAAGTAAATTTTTTGATGTGCTCGGATCGAAAAGCGGTTAATGAGGATGAATTGTATTCCCTTTTCTGAGTATTTTGATATAATATGACGAGTATCTGAAGACCTGAAAAAATCCACTTTCAAGCTCACCAAATGTATCTAGTCAATAAGACAATAAAGTCAATTTTTTGATGTGCTCGGATCGAAAAGCGGTTAATGAGGATGAATTGTATTATCTTTTCTGAGTATTTTGATATAATATGACGAGTATCTGAAGACCTGAAAAAATCCACTTTCAAGCTCACCAAATGTATCTAGATTGGCCTAGAAAGGGTCTTTAAAGTCAATTTTTTGATGTGCTCGGATCGAAAAGCGGTTAATGAGGATGAATTGTATTCCCTTTTCTGAGTTTTTTGATATAATATGACGAGTATCAGAAGACCTGAAAAATCCACTTTCAAGCTCACCAAATGTATCTAGTCAATAAGACAATAAAGTCAATTTATTGATGTGCTCGGATCGAAAAGCGGTTAATGAGGATGAATTGTATTCCCTTTTCTGAGTATTTTGATATAATATGACGAGTATCTGAAGACCTGAAAAAATCCACTTTCAAGCTCACCAAATGTATCTAGTCAATAAGACAATAAAGTCAATTTTTTGATGTGCTTGGATCGAAAAGCGGTTAATGAGGATGAATTGTATTCCCTTTTCTGAGTATTTTGATATAATATGACGAGTATCTGAAGACCTGAAAAAATCCACTTTCAAGCTCACCAAATGTATCTAGTCAATAAGACAATAAAGTCAATTTTTTGATGTGCTCGGATCGAAAAGCGGTTAGTGAGGATGAATTGTATTCCCTTTTCTGAGTATTTTGATATAATATGACGAGTATCTGAAGACCTGAAAAAATCCACTTTCAAGCTCACCAAATGTATCTAGTCAATAAGACAATAAAGTCAATTTTTTGATGTGCTCGGATCGAAAAGCGGTTAATGAGGATGAATTGTATTCCCTTTTCTGAGTATTTTGATATAATATGACGAGTATCTGAAGACCTGAAAAAATCCACTTTCAAGCTCACCAAATGTATCTAGTCAATAAGACAATAAAGTCAATTTTTTGATGTGCTCGGATCGAAAACCGGTTAATGAGGATGAATTGTATTCCCTTTTCAGAGTATTTTGATATAATATGACGAGTATCTGAAGGCCTGAAAAAATCCACTTTCAAGCTCACCAAATGTATCTAGTCAATAAGACAATAAAGTCAATTTTTTGATGTGCTCGGATCGAAAAGCGGTTAATGAGGATGAATTGTATTCCCTTTTCTGAGTATTTTGATATAATATGACGAGTATCTGAAGACCTGAAAAAATCCACTTTCAAGCTCACCAAATGTATCTAGTCAATAAGACAATAAAGTCAATTTTTTGATGTGCTCGGATCGAAAAGCGGTTAGTGAGGATGAATTGTATTCCCTTTTCTGAGTATTTTGATATAATATGACGAGTATCTGAAGACCTGAAAAAATCCACTTTCAAGCTCACCAAATGTATCTAGTCAATAAGACAATAAAGTCAATTTTTTGATGTGCTCGGATCGAAAACCGGTTAATGAGGATGAATTGTATTCCCTTTTCTGAGTATTTTGATATAATATGATGAGTATCTGAAGACCTGAAAAAATCCACTTTCAAGCTCACCAAATGTATCTAGTCAATAAGACAATAAAGTCAATTTTTTGATGTGCTCGGATCGAAAACCGGTTAATGAGGATGAATTGTATTCCTTTTCAGAGTATTTTGATATAATATGACGAGTATCTGAAGACCCGAAAAAATCCACTTTCAAGCTCACCAAATGTATCTAGTCAATAAAACAATAAAGTCAATTTTTTGATGTGCTCGGATCGAAAAGCGGTTAGTGAGGATGAATTGTATTCCCTTTTCTGAGTATTTTGATATAATATGACGAGTATCTGAAGACCTGAAAAAGTCCACTTTCAAGCTCACCAAATGTATCTAGTCAATAAGACAATAAAGTCAATTTTTTGATGTGCTCGGATGGAAAAGCGGTTAGTGAGGATGAATTGTATTCCCTTTTCTGAGTATTTTGATATAATATGACGAGTATCTGAAGACCTGAAAAAATCCACTTTCAAGCTCACCAAATGTATCTAGTCAATAAGACAATAAAGTCAATTTTTTGATGTGCTCGGATCGAAAAGCGGTTAATGTGGATGAATTGTATTCCCTTTTCTGAGTATTTTGATATAATATGACGAGTATCTGAAGACCTGAAAAAATCCACTTTCAAGCTCACCAAATGTATCTAGTCAATAAGACAATAAAGTCAATTTTTTGATGTGCTCGGATCGAAAAGCGGTTAGTGAGGATGAATTGTATTCCCTTTTCTGAGTATTTTGATATAATATGACGAGTATCTGAAGACCTGAAAAAAACCACTTTCAAGCTCACCAAATGTATCTAGTCAATAAGACAATAAAGTCAATTTTTTGATGTGCTCGGATCGAAAAGCGGTTAATGAGGATGAATTGTATTCCCTTTTCTGAGTATTTTGATATAATATGACGAGTATCTGAAGACCTGAAAAAATCCACTTTCAAGCTCACCAAATGTATCTAGATTGGCCTAGAAAGGGTCTTTAAAGTCAATTTTCTGATGTGCTCGGATCGAAAACCGGTTAATGAGGATGAATTGTATTCCCTTTTCTGAGTATTTTGATATAATATGACGAGTATCTGAAGACCTGAAAAAATCCACTTTCAAGCTCACCAAATGTATCTAGTCAATAAGACAATAAAGTCAATTTTTTGATGTGCTCGGATCGAAAAGCGGTTAGTGAGGATGAATTGTATTCCCTTTTCTGAGTATTTTGATATAATATGACGATTATCTGAAGACCTGAAAAAATCCACTTTCAAGCTCACCAAATGTATCTAGTCAATAAGACAATAAAGTCAATTTTTTGATGTGCTCGGATCGAAAACCGGTTAATGAGGATGAATTGTATTCATTTTTCTGAGTATTTTGATATAATATGACGAGTATCTGAAGACCTGAAAAAATCCACTTTCAAGCTCACCAAATGTATCTAGTCAATAAGACAATAAAGTCAATTTTTTGATGTGCTCGGATCGAAAACCGGTTAATGAGGATGAATTGTATTCCCTTTTCTGAGTATTTTGATATAATATGACGAGTATCTGAAGACCTGAAAAAATCCACTTTCAAGCTCACCAAATGTATCTAGTCAATAAGACAATAAAGTCAATTTTTTGATGTGCTCGGATCGAAAAGCGGTTAGTGAGGATGAATTGTATTCCCTTTTCTGAGTATTTTGATATAATATGACGAGTATCTGAAGACCTGAAAAAATCCACTTTCAAGCTCACCAAATGTATCTAGTCAATAAGACAATAAAGTCAATTTTTTGATGTGCTCGGATCGAAAAGCGGTTAATGAGGATGAATTGTATTCCCTTTTCTGAGTATTTTGATATAATATGACGAGTATCTGAAGACCTGAAAAAATCCACTCTCTTCAAGCATTGGCCTAGAAAGGGTCTTTAAAGTCAATTTTTTGATGTGCTCGGATCGAAAACCGGTTAATGAGGATGAATTGTATTCCCTTTTCTGAGTATTTTGATATAATATGACGAGTATCTGAAGACCTGAAAAAATCCACTTTCAAGCTCACCAAATGTATCTAGTCAATAAGACAATAAAGTCAATTTTTTGATGTGCTCGGATCGAAAACCGGTTAATGAGGATGAATTGTATTCCCTTTTCAGAGTATTTTGATTTAATATGACGAGTATCTGAAGACCTGAAAAAATCCACTTTCAAGCTCACCAAATGTATCTAGTCAATAAGACAATAAAGTCAATTTTTTGATGTGCTCGGATCGAAAAGCGGTTAGTGAGGATGAATTGTATTCCCTTTTCTGAGTATTTTGATATAATATGACGAGTATCTGAAGACCTGAAAAAATCCACTTTCAAGCTCACCAAATGTATCTAGTCAATAAGACAATAAAGTCAATTTTTTGATGTGCTCGGATCGAAAAGCGGTTAGTGAGGATGAATTGTATTCCCTTTTCTGAGTATTTTGATATAATATGACGAGTATCTAAAGACCTGAAAAAATCCACTTTCAAGCTCACCAAATGTATCTAGTCAATAAGACAATAAAGTCAATTTTTTGATGTGCTCGGATCGAAAACCGGTTAATGAGGATGAATTGTATTCCCTTTTCTGAGTATTTTGATATAATATGACGAGTATCTGAAGACCTGAAAAATCCACTTTCAAGCTCACCAAATGTATCTAGTCAATAAGACAATAAAGTCAATTTTTTGATGTGCTCGGATCGAAAAGCGGTTAGTGAGGATGAATTGTATTCCCTTTTCTGAGTATTTTGATATAATATGACGAGTATCTGAAGACCTGAAAAATCCACTTTCAAGCTCACCAAATGTATCTAGTCAATAAGACAATAAAGTCAATTTTTTGATGTGCTCGGATCGAAAAGCGGTTAATGAAGATGAATTGTATTCCCTTTTCTGAGTATTTTGATATAATATGACGAGTATCTGAAGACCTGAAAAAATCCACTTTCAAGCTCACCAAATGTATCTAGTCAATAAGACAATAAAGTCAATTTTTTGATGTGCTCGGATCGAAAAGCGGTTAGTGAGGATGAATTGTATTCCCTTTTCTGAGTATTTTGATATAATATGACGAGTATCTGAAGACCTGAAAAAATCCACTTTCAAGCTCACCAAATGTATCTAGTCAATAAGACAATAAAGTCAATTTTTTGATGTGCTCGGATCGAAAAGCGGTTAATGAGGATGAATTGTATTCCCTTTTCTGAGTATTTTGATATAATATGACGAGTATCTGAAGACCTGAAAAAATCCACTTTCAAGCTCACCAAATGTATCTAGTCAATAAGACAATAAAGTCAATTTTTTGATGTGCTCGGATCGAAAACCGGTTAATGAGGATGAATTGTATTCCCTTTTCTGAGTATTTTGATATAATATGACGAGTATCTGAAGACCTGAAAAATCCACTTTCAAGCTCACCAAATGTATCTAGTCAATAAGACAATAAAGTCAATTTTTTGATGTGCTCGGATCGAAAAGCGGTTAGTGAGGATGAATTGTATTCCCTTTTCTGAGTATTTTGATATAATATGACGAGTATCTGAAGACCTGAAAAAATCCACTTTCAAGCTCACCAAATGTATCTAGTCAATAAGACAATAAAGTCAATTTTTTGATGTGCTCGGATCGAAAAGCGGTTAATGAGGATGAATTGTATTCCCTTTTCTGAGTATTTTGATATAATATGACGAGTATCTGAAGACCTGAAAAAATCCACTTTCA
Organism: Melanostoma scalare; assembly: GCA_949752695.1. Lineage (NCBI taxonomy): Eukaryota > Metazoa > Arthropoda > Insecta > Diptera > Syrphidae > Melanostoma > Melanostoma scalare. Next base: position 71,445 of record CATKHO010000108.1, on the reverse strand, counting down.
AGCTCACCAAATGTATCTAGTCAATAAGACAATAAAGTCCATTTTTTGATGTGCTCGGATCGAAAAGCGGTTAGTGAGGATGAATTGTATTCCCTTTTCTGAATATTTTGATATAATATGACGAGTATCTGAAGACCTGAAAAAATCCACTTTCAAGCTCACCAAATGTATCTAGTCAATAAGACAATAAAGTCAATTTTTTGATGTGCTCGGATCGAAAAGCGGTTAGTGAGGATGAATTGTATTCCCTTTTCTGAGTATTTTGATATAATATGACGAGTATCTGAAGACCTGAAAAAATCCACTTTCAAGCTCACCAAATGTATCTAGTCAATAAGACAATAAAGTCAATTTTTTGATGTGCTCGGATCGAAAAGCGGTTAATGAGGATGAATTGTATTCCCTTTTCTGAGTATTTTGATATAATATGACGAGTATCTGAAGACCTGAAAAAATCCACTTTCAAGCTCACCAAATGTATCTAGTCAATAAGACAATAAAGTCAATTTTTTGATGTGCTCGGATCGAAAAGCGGTTAATGAGGATGAATTGTATTCCCTTTTCTGAGTATTTTGATATAATATGACGAGTATCTGAAGACCTGAAAAAATCCACTTTCAAGCTCACCAAATGTATCTAGTCAATAAGACAATAAAGTCAATTTTTTGATGTGCTCGGATCGAAAAGCGGTTAGTGAGGATGAATTGTATTCCCTTTTCAGAGTATTTTGATATAATATGACGAGTATCTGAAGACCTGAAAAAATCCACTTTCAAGCTCACCAAATGTATCTAGTCAATAAGACAATAAAGTCAATTTTTTGATGTGCTCGGATCGAAAAGCGGTTAATGAGGATGAATTGTATTCCCTTTTCTGAGTATTTTGATATAATATGACGAGTATCTGAAGACCTGAAAAAATCCACTTTCAAGCTCACCAAATGTATCTAGTCAATAAGACAATAAAGTCAATTTTTTGATGTGCTCGGATCGAAAAGCGGTTAGTGAGGATGAATTGTATTCCCTTTTCTGAGTATTTTGATATAATATGACGAGTATCTGAAGACCTGAAAAAATCCACTTTCAAGCTCACCAAATGTATCTAGTCAATAAGACAATAAAGTCAATTTTTTGATGTGCTCGGATCGAAAAGCGGTTAATGAGGATGAATTGTATTCCCTTTTCAGAGTATTTTGATATAATATGACGAGTATCTGAAGACCTGAAAAAATCCACTTTCAAGCTCACCAAATGTATCTAGATTGGCCTAGAAAGGGTCTTTAAAGTCAATTTTTTGATGTGCTCGGATCGAAAAGCGGTTAATGAGGATGAATTGTATTCCCTTTTCTGAGTATTTTGATATAATATGACGAGTATCTGAAGACCTGAAAAAATCCACTTTCAAGCTCACCAAATGTATCTAGATTGGCCTAGAAAGGGTCTTTAAAGTCAATTTTTTGATGTGCTCGGATCGAAAACCGGTTAATGAGGATGAATTGTATTCCCTTTTCTGAGTATTTTGATATAATATGACGAGTATCTGAAGACCTGAAAAAATCCACTTTCAAGCTCACCAAATGTATCTAGATTGGCCTAGAAAGGGTCTTTAAAGTCAATTTTTTGATGTGCTCGGATCGAAAACCGGTTAATGAGGATGAATTGTATTCCCTTTTCTGAGTATTTTGATATAATATGACGAGTATCTGAAGACCTGAAAAAATCCACTTTCAAGCTCACCAAATGTATCTAGTCAATAAGACAATAAAGTCAATTTTTTGATGTGCTCGGATCGAAAACCGGTTAATGAGGATGAATTGTATTCCCTTTTCTGAGTATTTTGATATAATATGACGAGTATCTGAAGATCTGAAAAAATCCACTTTCAAGCTCACCAAATGTATCTAGTCAATAAGACAATAAAGTCAATTTTTTGATGTGCTCGGATCGAAAAGCGGTTAGTGAGGATGAATTGTATTCCCTTTCTGAGTATTTTGATATAATATGACGAGTATCTGAAGACCTGAAAAAATTCACTTTCAAGCTCACCAAATGTATCTAGATTGGCCTAGAAAGGGTCTCTAAAGTCAATTTTTTGATGTGCTCGGATCGAAAACCGGTTAATGAGGATGAATTGTATTCCCTTTTCTGAGTATTTTGATTTAATATGACGAGTATCTGAAGACCTGAAAAAATCCACTTTCAAGCTCACCAACTGTATCTAGTCAATAAGACAATAAAGTCAATTTTTTGATGTGCTCGGATCGAAAAGCGGTTAATGAGGATGAATTGTATTCCCTTTTCTGAGTATTTTGATATAATATGACGAGTATCTGAAGACCTGAAAAAATCCACTTTCAAGCTCACCAAATGTATCTAGTCAATAAGACAATAAAGTCAATTTTTTGATGTGCTCGGATCGAAAAGCGGTTAGTGAGGATGAATTGTATTCCCTTTTCTGAGTATTTTGATATAATATGACGAGTATCTGAAGACCTGAAAAAATCCTCTTTCAAGCTCACCAAATGTATCTAGATTGGCCTAGAAAGGGTCTTTAAAGTAAATTTTTTGATGTGCTCGGATCGAAAACCGGTTAATGAGGATGAATTGTATTTCCTTTTCTGAGTATTTTGATATAATATGACGAGTATCTGAAGACCTGAAAAAATCCACTTTCAAGCTCACCAAATGTATCTAGTCAATAAGACAATAAAGTCAATTTTTTGATGTGCTCGGATCGAAAACCGGTTAATGAGGATGAATTGTATTCCCTTTTCTGAGTATTTTGATATAATGTGACGAGTATCTGAAGACCTGAAAAAATCCACTTTCAAGCTCACCAAATGTATCTAGTCAATAAGACAATAAAGTCAATTTTTTGATGTGCTCGGATCGAAAAGCGGTTAGTGAGGATGAATTGTATTCCCTTTTCTGAGTATTTTGATATAATATGACGAGTATCTGAAGACCTGAAAAAATCCACTTTCAAGCTCACCAAATGTATCTAGTCAATAAGACAATACAGTCAATTTTTTGATGTGCTCGGATCGAAAAGCGGTTAGTGAGGATGAATTGTATTCCCTTTTCTGAGTATTTTGATATAATATGACGAGTATCTGAAGACCTGAAAAAATCCACTTTCAAGCTCACCAAATGTATCTAGTCAATAAGACAATAAAGTCAATTTTTTGATGTGCTCGGATCGAAAACCGGTTAATGAGGATGAATTGTATTCCCTTTTCTGAGTATTTTGATATAATATGACGAGTATCTGAAGACCTGAAAAAATCCACTTTCAAGCTCACCAAATGTATCTAGTCAATAAGACAATGATATAATATGACGAGTATCTGAAGACCTGAACAAATCCACTTTCAAGCTCACCAAATGTATCTAGATTGGCCTAGAAAGGGTCTTTAAAGTCAATTTTTTGATGTGCTCGGATCGAAAACCGGTTAATGAGGATGAATTGTATTCCCTTTTCTGAGTATTTTGATATAATATGACGAGTATCTGAAGACCTGAAAAAATCCACTTTCAAGCTCACCAAATGTATCTAGTCAATAAGACAATGATATAATATGACGAGTATCTGAAGACCTGAAAAAATCCACTTTCAAGCTCACCAAATGTATCTAGTCAATAAGACAATAAAGTCAATTTTTTGATGTGCTCGGATCGAAAACCGGTTAATGAGGATGAATTGTATTCCCTTTTCTGAGTATTTTGATATAATATGACGAGTATCTGAAGACCTGAAAAAATCCACTTTCAAGCTCACCAAATGTATCTAGTCAATAAGACAATAAAGTCAATTTTTTGATGTGCTCGGATCGAAAAGCGGTTAGTGAGGATGAATTGTATTCCCTTTCTGAGTATTTTGATATAATATGACGAGTATCTGAAGACCTGAAAAAATTCACTTTCAAGCTCACCAAATGTATCTAGATTGGCCTAGAAAGGGTCTCTAAAGTCAATTTTTTGATGTGCTCGGATCGAAAACCGGTTAATGAGGATGAATTGTATTCCCTTTTCTGAGTATTTTGATTTAATATGACGAGTATCTGAAGACCTGAAAAAATCCACTTTCAAGCTCACCAAATGTATCTAGTCAATAAGACAATAAAGTCAATTTTTTGATGTGCTCGGATCGAAAAGCGGTTAATGAGGATGAATTGTATTCCCTTTTCTGAGTATTTTGATATAATATGACGAGTATCTGAAGACCTGAAAAAATCCACTTTCAAGCTCACCAAATGTATCTAGTCAATAAGACAATAAAGTCAATTTTTTGATGTGCTCGGATCGAAAAGCGGTTAGTGAGGATGAATTGTATTCCCTTTTCTGAGTATTTTGATATAATATGACGAGTATCTGAAGACCTGAAAAAATCCACTTTCAAGCTCACCAAATGTATCTAGTCAATAAGACAATAAAGTCAATTTTTTGATGTGCTCGGATCGAAAAGCGGTTAATGAGGATGAATTGTATTCCCTTTTCTGAGTATTTTGATATAATATGACGAGTATCTGAAGACCTGAAAAAATCCACTTTCAAGCTCACCAAATGTATCTAGTCAATAAGACAATAAAGTCAATTTTTTGATGTGCTCGGATCGAAAACCGGTTAATGAGGATGAATTGTATTCCCTTTTCTGAGTATTTTGATATAATATGACGAGTATCTGAGGACCTGAAAAAATCCACTTTCAAGCTCACCAAATGTATCTAGTCAATAAGACAATAAAGTCAATTTTTTGATGTGCTCGGATCGAAAAGCGGTTAGTGAGGATGAATTGTATTCCCTTTTCTGAGTATTTTGATATAATATGACGAGTATCTGAAGACCTGAAAAAATCCACTTTCAAGCTCACCAAATGTATCTAGTCAATAAGACAATACAGTCAATTTTTTGATGTGCTCGGATCGAAAAGCGGTTAGTGAGGATGAATTGTATTCCCTTTTCTGAGTATTTTGATATAATATGACGAGTATCTGAAGACCTGAAAAAATCCACTTTCAAGCTCACCAAATGTATCTAGTCAATAAGACAATAAAGTCAATTTTTTGATGTGCTCGGATCGAAAACCGGTTAATGAGGATGAATTGTATTCCCTTTTCTGAGTATTTTGATATAATATGACGAGTATCTGAAGACCTGAAAAAATCCACTTTCAAGCTCACCAAATGTATCTAGTCAATAAGACAATGATATAATATGACGAGTATCTGAAGACCTGAAAAAATCCACTTTCAAGCTCACCAAATGTATCTAGATTGGCCTAGAAAGGGTCTTTAAAGTCAATTTTTTGATGTGCTCGGATCGAAAACCGGTTAATGAGGATGAATTTTATTCCCTTTTCTGAGTATTTTGATATAATATGACGAGTATCTGAAGACCTGAAAAAATCCACTTTCAAGCTCACCAAATGTATCTAGTCAATAAGACAATGATATAATATGACGAGTATCTGAAGACCTGAAAAAATCCACTTTCAAGCTCACCAAATGTATCTAGTCAATAAGACAATAAATTCAATTTTTTGATGTGCTCGGATCGAAAACCGGTTAATGAGGATGAATTGTATTCCCTTTTCTGAGTATTTTGATATAATATGACGAGTATCTGAAGACCTGAAAAAATCCACTTTCAAGCTCACCAAATGTATCTAGTCAATAAGACAATAAAGTCAATTTTTTGATGTGCTCGGATCGAAAAGCGGTTAATGAGGATGAATTGTATTCCCTTTTCTGAGTATTTTGATATAATATGACGAGTATCTGAAGACCTGAAAAAATCCACTTTCAAGCTCACCAAATGTATCTAGTCAATAAGACAATAAAGTCAATTTTTTGATGTGCTCGGATCGAAAAGCGGTTAATGAGGATGAATTGTATTCCCTTTTCTGAGTATTTTGATATAATATGACGAGTATCTGAAGACCTGAAAAAATCCACTTTCAAGCTCACCAAATGTATCTAGTCAATAAGACAATAAAGTCAATTTTTTGATGTGCTCGGATCGAAAAGCGGTTAGTGAGGATGAATTGTATTCCCTTTTCTGAGTATTTTGATATAATATGACGAGTATCTGAAGACCTGAAAAAATCCACTTTCAAGCTCACCAAATGTATCTAGTCAATAAGACAATAAAGTCAATTTTTTGATGTGCTCGGATCGAAAAGCGGTTAGTGAGGATGAATTGTATTCCCTTTTCTGAGTATTTTGATATAATATGACGAGTATCTGAAGACCTGAAAAAATCCACTTTCAAGCTCACCAAATGTATCTAGTCAATAAGACAATAAAGTCAATTTTTTGATGTGCTCGGATCGAAAAGCGGTTAGTGAGGATGAATTGTATTCCCTTTTCTGAGTATTTTGATATAATATGACGAGTATCTGAAGACCTGAAAAAATCCACTTTCAAGCTCACCAAATGTATCTAGTCAATAAGACAATAAAGTCAATTTTTTGATGTGCTCGGATCGAAAAGCGGTTAGTGAGGATGAATTGTATTCCCTTTTCTGAGTATTTTGATATAATATGACGAGTATCTGAAGACCTGAAAAAATCCACTTTCAAGCTCACCAAATGTATCTAGTCAATAAGACAATAAAGTCAATTTTTTGATGTGCTCGGATCGAAAAGCGGTTAATGAGGATGAATTGTATTCCCTTTTCTGAGTATTTTGATATAATATGACGAGTATCTGAAGACCTGAAAAAATCCACTTTCAAGCTCACCAAATGTATCTAGTCAATAAGACAATAAAGTCAATTTTTTGATGTGCTCGGATCGAAAAGCGGTTAATGAGGATGAATTGTATTCCCTTTTCTGAGTATTTTGATATAATATGACGAGTATCTGAAGACCTGAAAAAATCCACTTTCAAGCTCACCAAATGTATCTAGTCAATAAGACAATAAAGTCAATTTTTTGATGTGCTCGGATCGAAAACCGGTTAATGAGGATGAATTGTATTCCCTTTTCTGAGTATTTTGATATAATATGACGAGTATCTGAAGACCTGAAAAAATCCACTTTCAAGCTCACCAAATGTATCTAGTCAATAAGACAATAAAGTCAATTTTTTGATGTGCTCGGATCGAAAACCGGTTAATGAGGATGAATTGTATTCCCTTTTCTGAGTATTTTGATATAATATGACGAGTATCTGAAGACCTGAAAAAATCCACTTTCAAGCTCACCAAATGTATCTAGTCAATAAGACAATAAAGTCAATTTTTTGATGTGCTCGGATCGAAAAGCGGTTAATGAGGATGAATTGTATTCCCTTTTCTGAGTATTTTGATATAATATGACGAGTATCTGAAGACCTGAAAAAATCCACTTTCAAGCTCACCAAATGTATCTAGATTGGCCTAGAAAGGGTCTTTAAAGTCAATTTTTTGATGTGCTCGGATCGAAAAGCGGTTAATGAGGATGAATTGTATTCCCTTCTCTGAGTATTTTGATATAATATGACGAGTATCTGAAGACCTGAAAAAATCCACTTTCAAGCTCACCAAATGTATCTAGTCAATAAGACAATAAAGTCAATTTTTTGATGTGCCCGGATCGAAAAGCGGTTAATGAGGATGAATTGTATTCCCTTTTCTGAGTATTTTGATATAATATGACGAGTATCTGAAGACCTGAAAAAATCCACTTTCAAGCTCACCAAATGTATCTAGTCAATAAGACAATAAAGTCAATTTTTTGATGTGCTCGGATCGAAAACCGGTTAATGAGGATGAATTGTATTCCCTTTTCTGAGTATTTTGATATAATATGACGAGTATCTGAAGACCTGAAAAAATCCACTTTCAAGCTCACCAAATGTATCTAGTCAATAAGACAATAAAGTAAATTTTTTGATGTGCTCGGATCGAAAAGCGGTTAGTGAGGATGAATTGTATTCCCTTTTCTGAGTATTTTGATATAATATGACGAGTATCTGAAGACCTGAAAAAATCCACTTTCAAGCTCACCAAATGTATCTAGTCAATAAGACAATAAAGTAAATTTTTTGATGTGCTCGGATCGAAAAGCGGTTAGTGAGGATGAATTGTATTCCCTTTTCTGAGTATTTTGATATAATATGACGAGTATCTGAAGACCTGAAAAAATCCACTTTCAAGCTCACCAAATGTATCTAGTCAATAAGACAATAAAGTCAATTTTTTGATGTGCTCGGATCGAAAACCGGTTAATGAGGATGAATTGTATTCCCTTTTCTGAGTATTTTGATATAATATGACGAGTATCTGAAGACCTGAGAAAATCCACTTTCAAGCTCACCAAATGTATCTAGTCAATAAGACAATAAAGTCAATTTTTTGATGTGCTCGGATCGAAAAGCGGTTAATGAGGATGAATTGTATTCCCTTTTCTGAGTATTTTGATATAATATGACGAGTATCTGAAGACCTGAAAAAATCCACTTTCAAGCTCACCAAATGTATCTAGTCAATAAGACAATAAAGTCAATTTTTTGATGTGCTCGGATCGAAAAGCGGTTAATGAGGATGAATTGTATTCCCTTTTCTGAGTATTTTGATATAATATGACGAGTATCTGAAGACCTGAAAAAATCCACTTTCAAGCTCACCAAATGTATCTAGTCAATAAGACAATAAAGTCAATTTTTTGATGTGCTCGGATCGAAAACCGGTTAATGAGGATGAATTGTATTCCCTTTTCTGAGTATTTTGATATAATATGACGAGTATCTGAAGACCTGAGAAAATCCACTTTCAAGCTCACCAAATGTATCTAGTCAATAAGACAATAAAGTCAATTTTTTGATGTGCTAGGATCGAAAAGCGGTTAATGAGGATGAATTGTATTCCCTTTTCTGAGTATTTTGATATAATATGACGAGTATCTGAAGACCTGAAAAAATCCACTTTCAAGCTCACCAAATGTATCTAGTCAATAAGACAATAAAGTCAATTTTTTGATGTGCTCGGATCGAAAAGCGGTTAATGAGGATGAATTGTATTCCCTTTTCTGAGTATTTTGATATAATATGACGAGTATCTGAAGACCTGAAAAAATCCACTTTCAAGCTCACCAAATGTATCTAGTCAATAAGACAATAAAGTCAATTTTTTGATGTGCTCGGATCGAAAAGCGGTTAATGAGGATGAATTGTATTCCCTTTTCTGAGTATTTTGATATAATATGACGAGTATCTGAAGACCTGAAAAAATCCACTTTCAAGCTCACCAAATGTATCTAGATTGGCCTAGAAAGGGTCTTTAAAGTCAATTTTTTGATGTGCTCGGATCGAAAACCGGTTAATGAGGATGAATTGTATTCCCTTTTCTGAGTATTTTGATATAATATGACGAGTATCTGAAGACCTGAAAAAATCCATTTTCAAGCTCACCAAATGTATCTAGTCAATAAGACAATAAAGTCAATTTTTTGATGTGCTCGGATCGAAAAGCGGTTAATGAGGATGAATTGTATTCCCTTTTCTGAGTATTTTGATATAATATGACGAGTATCTGAAGACCTGAAAAAATCCACTTTCAAGCTCACCAAATGTATCTAGTCAATAAGACAATAAAGTCAATTTTTTGATGTGCTCGGATCGAAAACCGGTTAATGAGGATGAATTGTATTCCCTTTTCTGAGTATTTTGATATAATATGACGAGTATCTGAAGACCTGAAAAAATCCACTTTCAAGCTCACCAAATGTATCTAGTCAATAAGACAATAAAGTCAATTTTTTGATGTGCTCGGATCGAAAAGCGGTTTATGAGGATGAATTGTATTCCCTTTTCTGAGTATTTTGATATAATATGACGAGTATCTGAAGACCTGAAAAAATCCACTTTCAAGCTCACCAAATGTATCTAGTCAATAAGACAATAAAGTCAATTTTTTGATGTGCTCGGATCGAAAAGCGGTTAATGAGGATGAATTGTATTCCCTTTTGTAGTCGTATAAGATTCAACCTTGCAAAACACACTGTAACTTGAGTGACTTCAATCACCTTATATACTTACTTAATCATGTCTCGCTACCTAATAGCCTAATTAACCGAAACGTCACCAAATATATAAATGATGTATGATGAGATAATAAATGAGTCGATCGATGATCTTGAAACTGAACAGATCGCTGTTATCTTTTATTTAAGTGCCTACAGTAAAATCAGAAGTGGGATTTGCCCATCGAGCTTAATGATCCGACTGTACAGATTGAGTGTACGATAAAAGATCACGTTTTGTCAAACGATTAGTTTATCGCTCCGCGTAAGACTTTTAAGAGTTTTTTCTTACAATGTTTGAAGAGTGGGAACAATTTTTAAATTCGGCTACAGTAGCTCGATTTAAAACCGTTCTGGAGTCCCTAAATCTGTCGACCAAAGGTACTAAAACCGAATTAAGGATTCGATTGCAGCAGGTAGGCGAGAACATGTCTGAAGACGAGCTTCGTATGGTGATGCCAGCAGAACCGTCTTTAAGAAGCCCAGGTCAGAGAGGTAATGAGTCTACGATCCGTGAAGGTAATGACTTGGTATTTGAGAGGGAGACCAGTAGTGAGCAGGAGGAGGCAGACCTCGATGAGGAGCTAGCTAAATTGCGAAGAATCCATCAGAAGAAGCAAGAAATTATGAAGCTAAGGCAGCAGATTCAGGATTTACAGTTGGAAGAAGCAGTATCAATTCCAAGATCACACGGTGGTGGTAGTTTTAGAGATGTTGAAGATGCTATGCCTTCATTCAGTGGCGATGACAACTACCCAATACAGCGTTGGATTGAACAATTTGAAGAGCTTTCACAAGTCGTCAAGCTGGACGAAAGGAATATGTTCGTTTACGGGAAACGTCTTCTTTCTGGAACTGCAAAATTATTTGTTAGAACAATGAAGGTATCCTCTTGGTCTGAACTAAAAAGTGCATTGGAAAGTGAGTTCAAAAAGGTAGTTACTAAGTCAGATATTTATAAGGAACTTGGTAAGCGCAAAAAACGTCGTGAGGAAAATATGCAACAATATGTGATACACATGCAAGAAATCGCATCCAACAGTACGGTTGAAGACGAAGATTTGATTGAGTTCATTATCAAAGGCATTCCGGATTCAGACGTGAACAAAACCATTTTATACGGTGCAAATAGTCTTGCTGAACTTAAAGTAGCACTTCGCAAGTATGAAAAACTTAAACAAAATTATGCAGAGAGGCAAACAAAATTTATTCCCTTCAATTCCAATTATGGACCGAACAAAATCAAAAAAAATACAAATGTAGAAGTTGTAGCTCATGAACAAAGTGCAAGTGCAAAATTTGAAAAAAGAAACATCACTTGCTTTAAGTGTGGAAAACAAGGACACATATCTACAAAATGCTCAAATAAGGATACTGTTATGGCTTTGCATCAGACCACAGTTACCTGCACTACTCGTAAGTCAGCCAGTGAAGGTGCTAAGGAGGTGCAAGCCTTACAACGAAGTAGGCGAGGTACTAATGATTTTGAAATGTATATCAAATATCATTGGAACCATACGGATGTGGAAAACAACATGGTGTTATTGACGTTGCTTGATTCTGGTAGCCCAGTGAGTTTCATCCAGGAACTTTATCTTCCACCCATTTTCCTATCAACATTGAACGAGACAACGCAATCATATTTTGGAGTCAACAGCAGCCCTCTAATTACACTTGGAAGTATAAATACATGTATCTCTTTTGAAAATCAATTAATTAACTTAAAGCTTTTGGTAGTTAAAAATTTCTCAATGACTTATCCTGTAATTTTAGGTAGAGATTTCATTGGAAAGACGGGTTTGGTACTTCAAAGAACTGGTATGGACAACGTCAGTAGTAAAGATCGGCAGGATCAAACATCGTTCGAAGGCGCTTTTTGTTGTGATTCGGAAAGTTTTCCGGATAAAGATTGCCCAGATGGTAACTTTGTAAAACAGATATTAAATATCGATACAAGCGGGAACTGCGGTGAGTTTGATCTAAACATTAATAAAAATCTGCCTAAATTTGTATATCAAGAGGTAAAAGAAATTGTTAAACCAGCATACTTTCAATCTAATAATCGGCTGTCGCCTTCAGACTTTAAAATGAGCATTGTTCTGAGTAAAGAGTCTCCTTTTAGTTGTCCTCCTAGGAGGTTACCCTACGCTCACAAAATAGAGCTACAAAAAATTCTTGATGAATTATTAAAGAAAGGCATAATTCGGGAGTCAAACTCCCCTTATGCATCTCCAATAGTTTTGGTCAGAAAGAAGAATAAAGAACTTAGGCTCTGTATAGATTTTCGCGAGCTAAATAAGTTAACGTTGCGTGATAATTATCCCTTACCTCTTATTGAGGACCATATTGATCGTCTCAGAGACAAACAATTTTTCACAACTTTGGACCTTAAAAATGGTTTCCATCACGTTCAGCTTTCTGAAGAATCCATGAAACTTCTTTTACTACCCCTTTGGGTCAGTATGAATATACACACATGCCTTTTGGCCTTAAAAATGCCCCGTCCGTTTTTGAGCGATTCATGAAACACATTTTTAAAAATTTGATCAAAGATGGTAAAGTTATAAGTTACATGGATGACATTCTCATCGCAACATTGTCTATTGAGGAGCATTTAGTTATTTTGAAACAGGTTTTTGACGTTATTGTTGAAAGCGGCTTACAGCTCCGGTTTGATAAATGCCTATTTATGCAAACAGATATTGTGTACTTAGGTTACAGGATTTCTAAAAATGGCATAAGGCCCAATGATAACAATCTTAATGCTGTGCGTGATTTTCCTACACCAGTATGTGTAAAGAATGTTCAAAGCTTTTTAGGTCTCTGCTCGTATTTTCGAAAGTTCATTATGAATTTTGCTAATATTGCTAAACCTCTTTACGACTTGTTGAAAAGAGATACACCGTTTGTATTTGGCGTCAAAGAAATTGAGTCTTTCAACGAGTTGAAAGAAAAGTTGCTTGCTTCACCCGTGTTATCGATTTATAGCCCCCATTCAGACACAGAATTGCATTGCGACGCAAGTGGTGTAGGCTTTGGAGCTGTCTTATTACAAAAGCAAACCGATGGGAAATTTCATCCGGTGTTTTATTTTTCAAAGCGAGCAACTGCATCAGAAAACAAATTCCATAGCTATGAGTTGGAAACACTCTCAATAATATACGCTTTAGCGAGATTCAAGGTTTATTTGACTGGCATCTCTTTCAAAATAATAACTGATTGTCAAGCGCTAACTTTAACTTTAAATAAAAAAAATTTAAATCCCCGTATTTCCCGGTGGGCCTTGGAACTCCAGAATTATGACTATGTTGTGGAACATAGAAGTGGGAGTCGTATGGCTCATGTTGATGCGCTTAGTCGCTCTTTTAATGTTTTAATTGTAGAAGATGAATCGTTCGAGTTTGCTCTGGCAGCAGCTCAAAAACAGGATTCCAAAATCATTTCAATCGGATCCGAGCTAGAGAAAGCTGAAAGTCCGCATTTTGAAATGATAGATGGCCTTATATATCGCAAATGTAAGGACAAAGTTTTGTTTTATGTTCCTTTTCAAATGGAAGAACAGGTCATACGTACACACCATGAAGCAATGTGCCATTCGGGGGCAGATAAGTGTTTTGCTCATCTATCGGGAAGCTATTGGTTTCCCAAAATGAAAGAAAAGATAAAAACATACATAAAGTCGTGCCTTAAGTGCATTTATTTTTCACCTCATTCGGGAAAGGTAGAGGGTGTTTTACATTCCATCCCTAAGGGTAGTATTCCTTTCGACACTCTTCATGTCGACCACCTCGGACCCCTTCCAAATTCTCTTTCTAGTAGAAAACATGTCTTTCTCGTTATTGATGGTTTTACAAAATTTGTCAAGCTTTACCCAGTCAAAACAACCAAAAGCAAAGAGGCCATTGCGTGCTTAAAGTTTTTTTTTGAAAACTATTCAAGACCTAATCGCCTTATATCCGATCGCGGCAGTTGTTTCACGTCAAGTGAATTTAAAATATTTTTAGAAGAACAAAACGTAAAACACATAAAGATTGCCACACACTCTCCCCAATCTAATGGTCAGATCGAGCGCATAAATCGAATCATTGTCCCTATGTTAGCCAAAAATTGTGATGCAAATACGACTAGCGGCTGGGATAAGCAATTAACAAGGGTTGAATTTGCAATCAACAACACCGTCAATAGAAGTACTGGCTTCACTCCAAGCAACTTGTTATTTGGAGTCAGTCAAAAAGGAGAGGTTTGTGATCGTGTTTGTGAGTATCTTCGAGATGCCTTTGGGAAAAAAGAAGTTTCTCTAGGGGATATAAGAAAGGAGGCTCTTGAAAGAACAGAGAAAAATCAGTTGATAAATAAAGTCTACTACGATAGTCGCCATAAGAAACCGAGATTATACAAAGTAGGTGAATATGTTTTGATCAAAAACGACGCAACCATTCCTGGCGTCAATAAAAAACTTAGTGCAAAATATCGTGGTCCGTATGAAATAAAGAAGATACTTCCTAATGACCGTTACCTCATTGGAGATATTGATGGCTTGCAAGTAACACGGTTACCATATAAAGGCATATCATCACCAAGTAATATGAGACCGTACAATGTAAAATTGAATGACGATGAAGCTGCTGGAGAACGATTGATTGATGCTGACTTCGCTGAGGACGTTGGTCATAAGTAAACTTGAAGTTAAAGCGTCCAAGCCTATTTTTTCATATTTCAATTTTTCTTAAATTCAATTTTTATCTAAATGTTTAAATTATAAATTCTTCTATTACAAAAACTGTTTAATTATTCAAAGATTCACATGGATATTAACTTTTTTTAAATTTTGAATTCATAATGTAATCGGGACGATTATGCTATCAGGATGGCCGAGCTGTAGTCGTATAAGATTCAACCTTGCAAAACACACTGTAACTTGAGTGACTTCAATCACCTTATATACTTACTTAATCATGTCTCGCTACCTAATAGCCTAATTAACCGAAACGTCACCAAATATATAAATGATGTATGATGAGATAATAAATGAGTCGATCGATGATCTTGAAACTGAACAGATCGCTGTTATCTTTTATTTAAGTGCCTACACTTTTCTGAGTATTTTGATATAATATGACGAGTATCTGAAGACCTGAAAAAATCCACTTTCAAGCTCACCAAATGTATCTAGTCAATAAGACAATAAAGTCAATTTTTTGATGTGCTCGGATCGAAAAGCGGTTAATGAGGATGAATTGTATTCCCTTTTCTGAGTATTTTGATATAATATGACGAGTATCTGAAGACCTGAAAAAATCCACTTTCAAGCTCACCAAATATATCTAGTCAATAAGACAATAAAGTCAATTTTTTGATGTGCTCGGATCGAAAAGCGGTTAGTGAGGATGAATTGTATTCCCTTTTCTGAGTATTTTGATATAATATGACGAGTATCTGAAGACCTGAAAAAATCCACTTTCAAGCTCACCAAATGTATCTAGTCAATAAGACAATAAAGTCAATTTTTTGATGTGCTCGGATCGAAAAGCGGTTAGTGAGGATGAATTGTATTCCCTTTTCTGAGTATTTTGATATAATATGACGAGTATCTGAAGACCTGAAAAAATCCACTTTCAAGCTCACCAAATGTATCTAGTCAATAAGACAATAAAGTCAATTTTTTGATGTGCTCGGATCGAAAACCGGTTAATGAGGATGAATTGTATTCCCTTTTCTGAGTATTTTGATATAATATGACGAGTATCTGAAGACCTGAAAAAATCCACTTTCAAGCTCACCAAATGTATCTAGTCAATAAGACAATAAAGTCAATTTTTTGATGTGCTCGGATCGAAAAGCGGTTAATGAGGATGAATTGTATTCCCTTTTCTGAGTATTTTGATATAATATGACGAGTATCTGAAGACCTGAAAAAATCCACTTTCAAGCTCACCAAATGTATCTAGTCAATAAGACAATAAAGTCAATTTTTTGATGTGCTCGGATCGAAAAGCGGTTAATGAGGATGAATTGTATTCCCTTTTCTGAGTATTTTGATATAATATGACGAGTATCTGAAGACCTGAAAAAATCCACTTTCAAGCTCACCAAATGTATCTAGTCAATAAGACAATAAAGTCAATTTTTTGATGTGCTCGGATCGAAAAGCGGTTAATGAGGATGAATTGTATTCCCTTTTCTGAGTATTTTGATATAATATGACGAGTATCTGAAGACCTGAAAAAATCCACTTTCAAGCTCACCAAATGTATCTAGTCAATAAGACAATAAAGTCAATTTTTTGATGTGCTCGGATCGAAAAGCGGTTAATGAGGATGAATTGTATTCCCTTTTCTGAGTATTTTGATATAATATGACGAGTATCTGAAGACCTGAAAAAATCCACTTTCAAGCTCACCAAATGTATCTAGTCAATAAGACAATAAAGTCAATTTTTTGATGTGCTCGGATCGAAAACCGGTTAATGAGGATGAATTGTATTCCCTTTTCTGAGTATTTTGATATAATATGACGAGTATCTGAAGACCTGAAAAAATCCACTTTCAAGCTCACCAAATGTATCTAGATTGGCCAAGAAAGGGTCTTTAAAGTCAATTTTTTGATGTGCTCGGATCGAAAAGCGGTTAATGAGGATGAATTGTATTCCCTTTTCTGAGTATTTTGATATAATATGACGAGTATCTGAAGACCTGAAAAAATCCACTTTCAAGCTCACCAAATGTATCTAGTCAATAAGACAATAAAGTCAATTTTTTGATGTGCTCGGATCGAAAAGCGGTTAATGAGGATGAATTGTATTCCCTTTTCTGAGTATTTTGATATAATATGACGAGTATCTGAAGACCTGAAAAAATCCACTTTCAAGCTCACCAAATGTATCTAGTCAATAAGACAATAAAGTCAATTTTTTGATGTGCTCGGATCGAAAAGCGGTTAATGAGGATGAATTGTATTCCCTTTTCTGAGTATTTTGATATAATATGACGAGTATCTGAAGACCTGAAAAAATCCACTTTCAAGCTCACCAAATGTATCTAGTCAATAAGACAATAAAGTCAATTTTTTGATGTGCTCGGATCGAAAAGCGGTTAATGAGGATGAATTGTATTCCCTTTTCTGAGTATTTTGATATAATATGACGAGTATTTGAAGACCTGAAAAAATCCACTTTCAAGCTCACCAAATGTATCTAGTCAATAAGACAATAAAGTCAATTTTTTGATGTGCTCGGATCGAAAACCGGTTAATGAGGATGAATTGTATTCCCTTTTCTGAGTATTTTGATATAATATGACGAGTATCTGAAGACCTGAAAAAATCCACTTTCAAGCTCACCAAATGTATCTAGTCAATAAGACAATAAAGTCAATTTTTTGATGTGCTCGGATCGAAAAGCGGTTAGTGAGGATGAATTGTATTCCCTTTTCTGAGTATTTTGATATAATATGACGAGTATCTGAAGACCTGAAAAAATCCACTTTCAAGCTCACCAAATGTATCTAGTCAATAAGACAATAAAGTCAATTTTTTAATGTGCTCGGATCGAAAAGCGGTTAGTGAGGATGAATTGTATTCCCTTTTCTGAGTATTTTGATATAATATGACGAGTATCTGAAGACCTGAAAAAATCCACTTTCAAGCTCACCAAATGTATCTAGTCAATAAGACAATAAAGTCAATTTTTTGATGTGCTCGGATCGAAAAGCGGTTAATGAGGATGAATTGTATTCCCTTTTCTGAGTATTTTGATATAATATGACGAGTATCTGAAGACCTGAAAAAATCCACTTTCAAGCTCACCAAATGTATCTAGTCAATAAGACAATAAAGTCAATTTTTTGATGTGCTCGGATCGAAAACCGGTTAATGAGGATGAATTGTATTCCCTTTTCTGAGTATTTTGATATAATATGACGAGTATCTGAAGACCTGAAAAAATCCACTTTCAAGCTCACCAAATGTATCTAGTCAATAAGACAATAAAGTCAATTTTTTTATGTGCTCGGATCGAAAAGCGGTTAATGAGGATGAATTGTATTCCCTTTTCTGAGTATTTTGATATAATATGACGAGTATCTGAAGACCTGAAAAAATCCACTTTCAAGCTCACCAAATGTATCTAGTCAATAAGACAATAAAGTCAATTTTTTGATGTGCTCGGATCGAAAAGCGGTTAATGAGGATGAATTGTATTCCCTTTTCTGAGTATTTTGATATAATATGACGAGTATCTGAAGACCTGAAAAAATCCACTTTCAAGCTCACCAAATGTATCTAGTCAATAAGACAATAAAGTCAATTTTTTGATGTGCTCGGATCGAAAAGCGGTTAGTGAGGATGAATTGTATTCCCTTTTCTGAGTATTTTGATATAATATGACGAGTATCTGAAGACCTGAAAAAATCCACTTTCAAGCTCACCGAAAAGCGGTTAGTGAGGATGAATTGTATTCCCTTTTCTGAGTATTTTGATATAATATGACGAGTATCTGAAGACCTGAAAAAATCCACTTTCAAGCTCACCAAATGTATCTAGTCAATAAGACAATAAAGTCAATTTTTTGATGTGCTCGGATCGAAAACCGGTTAATGAGGATGAATTGTATTCCCTTTTCTGAGTATTTTGATATAATATGACGAGTATCTGAAGACCTGAAAAAATCCACTTTCAAGCTCACCAAATGTATCTAGATTGGC
This sequence comes from Melanostoma scalare, assembly GCA_949752695.1. Taxonomy (NCBI): domain Eukaryota; kingdom Metazoa; phylum Arthropoda; class Insecta; order Diptera; family Syrphidae; genus Melanostoma; species Melanostoma scalare. The sequence continues at coordinate 52,744 of CATKHO010000108.1, read as the reverse complement.
CTAGAAAGGGTCTTTAAAGTCAATTTTTTGATGTGCTCGGATCGAAAAGCGGTTAATGAGGATGAATTGTATTCCCTTTTCTGAGTATTTTGATATAATATGACGAGTATCTGAAGACCTGAAAAAATCCACTTTCAAACTCACCAAATGTATCTAGATTGGCCTAGAAAGGGTCTTTAAAGTAAATTTTTTGATGTGCTCGGATCGAAAAGCGGTTAATGAGGATGAATTGTATTCCCTTTTCTGAGTATTTTGATATAATATGACGAGTATCTGAAGACCTGAAAAAATCCACTTTCAAGCTCACCAAATGTATCTAGATTGGCCTAGAAAGGGTCTTTAAAGTCAATTTTTTGATGTGCTCGGATCGAAAACCGGTTAGTGAGGATGAATTGTATTCCCTTTTCTGAGTATTTTGATATAATATGACGAGTATCTGAAGACCTGAAAAAATCCACTTTCAAGCTCACCAAATGTATCTAGATTGGCCTAGAAAGGGTCTTTAAAGTCAATTTTTTGATGTGCTCGGATCGAAAAGCGGTTAATGAGGATGAATTGTATTCCCTTTTCTGAGTATTTTGATATAATATGACGAGTATCTGAAGACCTGAAAAAATCCACTTTCAAGCTCACCAAATGTATCTAGTCAATAAGACAATAAAGTCAATTTTTTGATGTGCTCGGATCGAAAACCGGTTAATGAGGATGAATTGTATTCCCTTTTCTGAGTATTTTGATAAAATATGACGAGTATCTGAAGACCTGAAAAAATCCACTTTCAAGCTCACCAAATGTATCTAGATTGGCCTAGAAAGGGTCTTTAAAGTCAATTTTTTGATGTGCTCGGATCGAAAACCGGTTAATGAGGATGAATTGTATTCCCTTTTCTGAGTATTTTGATATAATATGACGAGTATCTGAAGACCTGAAAAAATCCACTTTCAAGCTCACCAAATGTATCTAGATTGGCCTAGAAAGGGTCTTTAAAGTCAATTTTTTGATGTGCTCGGATCGAAAACCGGTTAATGAGGATGAATTGTATTCCCTTTTCTGAGTATTTTGATATAATATGACGAGTATCTGAAGACCTGAAAAAATCCACTTTCAAGCTCACCAAATGTATCTAGATTGGCCTAGAAAGGGTCTTTAAAGTCAATTTTTTGATGTGCTCGGATCGAAAACCGGTTAATGAGGATGAATTGTATTCCCTTTTCTGAGTATTTTGATATAATATGACGAGTATCTGAAGACCTGAAAAAATCCACTTTCAAGCTCACCAAATGTATCTAGTCAATAAGACAATAAAGTCAATTTTTTGATGTGCTCGGATCGAAAAGCGGTTAATGAGGATGAATTGTATTCCCTTTTCTGAGTATTTTGATATAATATGACGAGTATCTGAAGACCTGAAAAAATCCACTTTCAAGCTCACCAAATGTATCTAGTCAATAAGACAATAAAGTCAATTTTTTGATGTGCTCGGATCGAAAACCGGTTAATGAGGATGAATTGTATTCCCTTTTCTGAGTATTTTGATATAATATGACGAGTATCTGAAGACCTGAAAAAATCCACTTTCAAGCTCACCAAATGTATCTAGTCAATAAGACAATAAAGTCAATTTTTTGATGTGCTCGGATCGAAAAGCGGTTAATGAGGATGAATTGTATTCCCTTTTCTGAGTATTTTGATATAATATGACGAGTATCTGAAGACCTGAAAAAATCCACTTTCAAGCTCACCAAATGTATCTAGTCAATAAGACAATAAAGTCAATTTTTTGATGTGCTCGGATCGAAAAGCGGTTAATGAGGATGAATTGTATTCCCTTTTCTGAGTATTTTGATATAATATGACGAGTATCTGAAGACCTGAAAAAATCCACTTTCAAGCTCACCAAATGTATCTAGTCAATAAGACAATAAAGTCAATTTTTTGATGTGCTCGGATCGAAAAGCGGTTAATGAGGATGAATTGTATTCCCTTTTCTGAGTATTTTGATATAATATGACGAGTATCTGAAGACCTGAAAAAATCCACTTTCAAGCTCACCAAATATATCTAGTCAATAAGACAATAAAGTCAATTTTTTGATGTGCTCGGATCGAAAAGCGGTTAGTGAGGATGAATTGTATTCCCTTTTCTGAGTATTTTGATATAATATGACGAGTATCTGAAGACCTGAAAAAATCCACTTTCAAGCTCACCAAATGTATCTAGTCAATAAGACAATAAAGTCAATTTTTTGATGTGCTCGGATCGAAAAGCGGTTAGTGAGGATGAATTGTATTCCCTTTTCTGAGTATTTTGATATAATATGACGAGTATCTGAAGACCTGAAAAAATCCACTTTCAAGCTCACCAAATGTATCTAGTCAATAAGACAATAAAGTCAATTTTTTGATGTGCTCGGATCGAAAAGCGGTTAATGAGGATGAATTGTATTCCCTTTTCTGAGTATTTTGATATAATATGACGAGTATCTGAAGACCTGAAAAAATCCACTTTCAAGCTCACCAAATGTATCTAGTCAATAAGACAATAAAGTCAATTTTTTGATGTGCTCGGATCGAAAAGCGGTTAATGAGGATGAATTGTATTCCCTTTTCTGAGTATTTTGATATAATATGACGAGTATCTGAAGACCTGAAAAAATCCACTTTCAAGCTCACCAAATGTATCTAGTCAATAAGACAATAAAGTCAATTTTTTGATGTGCTCGGATCGAAAAGCGGTTAATGAGGATGAATTGTATTCCCTTTTCTGAGTATTTTGATATAATATGACGAGTATCTGAAGACCTGAAAAAATCCACTTTCAAGCTCACCAAATGTATCTAGTCAATAAGACAATAAAGTCAATTTTTTGATGTGCTCGGATCGAAAAGCGGTTAATGAGGATGAATTGTATTCCCTTTTCTGAGTATTTTGATATAATATGACGAGTATCTGAAGACCTGAAAAAATCCACTTTCAAGCTCACCAAATGTATCTAGTCAATAAGACAATAAAGTCAATTTTTTGATGTGCTCGGATCGAAAAGCGGTTAATGAGGATGAATTGTATTCCCTTTTCTGAGTATTTTGATATAATATGACGAGTATCTGAAGACCTGAAAAAATCCACTTTCAAGCTCACCAAATGTATCTAGTCAATAAGACAATAAAGTCAATTTTTTGATGTGCTCGGATCGAAAACCGGTTAATGAGGATGAATTGTATTCCCTTTTCTGAGTATTTTGATATAATATGACGAGTATCTGAAGACCTGAAAAAATCCACTTTCAAGCTCACCAAATGTATCTAGTCAATAAGACAATAAAGTCAATTTTTTGATGTGCTCGGATCGAAAAGCAGTTAGTGAGGATGAATTGTATTCAGTTTTCTGAGTATTTTGATATAATATGACGAGTATCTGAAGACCTGAAAAAATCCACTTTCAAGCTCACCAAATGTATCTAGTCAATAAGACAATAAAGTCAATTTTTTGATGTGCTCGGATCGAAAAGCGGTAAGTGAGGATGAATTGTATTCCCTTTTCTGAGTATTTTGATATAATATGACGAGTATCTGAAGACCTGAAAAAATCCACTTTCAAGCTCACCAAATGTATCTAGTCAATAAGACAATAAAGTCAATTTTTTGATGTGCTCGGATCGAAAAGCGGTTAATGAGGATGAATTGTATTCCCTTTTCTGAGTATTTTGATATAATATGACGAGTATCTGAAGACCTGAAAAAATCCACTTTCAAGCTCACCAAATGTATCTAGTCAATAAGACAATAAAGTCAATTTTTTGATGTGCTCGGATCGAAAAGCGGTTAATGAGGATGAATTGTATTCCCTTTTCCGAGTATTTTGATATAATATGACGAGTATCTGAAGACCTGAAAAAATCCACTTTCAAGCTCACCAAATGTATCTAGTCAATAAGACAATAAAGTCAATTTTTTGATGTGCTCGGATCGAAAACCGGTTAATGAGGATGAATTGTATTCCCTTTTCTGAGTATTTTGATATAATATGACGAGTATCTGAAGACCTGAAAAAATCCACTTTCAAGCTCACCAAATGTATCTAGTCAATAAGACAATAAAGTCAATTTTTTGATGTGCTCGGATCGAAAAGCGGTTAGTGAGGATGAATTGTATTCCCTTTTCTGAGTATTTTGATATAATATGACGAGTATCTGAAGACCTGAAAAAATCCACTTTCAAGCTCACCAAATGTATCTAGTCAATAAGACAATAAAGTCAATTTTTTGATGTGCTCGGATCGAAAAGCGGTTAGTGAGGATGAATTGTATTCCCTTTTCTGAGTATTTTGATATAATATGACGAGTATCTGAAGACCTGAAAAAATCCACTTTCAAGCTCACCAAATGTATCTAGATTGGCCTAGAAAGGGTCTTTAAAGTCAATTTTTTGATGTGCTCGGATCGAAAACCTGTTAATGAGGATGAATTGTATTCCCTTTTCTGAGTATTTTGATATAATATGACGAGTATCTGAAGACCTGAAAAAATCCACTTTCAAGCTCACCAAATGTATCTAGATTGGCCTAGAAAGGGTCTTTAAAGTAAATTTTTTGATGTGCTCTGATCGAAAACCTGTTAATGAGGATGAATTGTATTCCCTTTTCTGAGTATTTTGATATAATATGACGAGTATCTGAAGACCTGAAAAAATCCACTTTCAAGCTCACCAAATGTATCTAGATTGGCCTAGAAAGGGTCTTAAAAGTCAATTTTTTGATGTGCTCGGATCGAAAACCTGTTAATGAGGATGAATTGTATTCCCTTTTCTGAGTATTTTGATATAATATGACGAGTATCTGAAGACCTGAAAAAATCCACTTTCAAGCTCACCAAATGTATCTAGTCAATAAGACAATAAAGTCAATTTTTTGATGTGCTCGGATCGAAAAGCGGTTAGTGAGGATGAATTGTATTCCCTTTTCTGAGTATTTTGATATAATATGACGAGTATCTGAAGACCTGAAAAAATCCACTTTCAAGCTCACCAAATGTATCTAGTCAATAAGACAATAAAGTCAATTTTTTGATGTGCTCGGATCGAAAAGCGGTTAGTGAGGATGAATTGTATTCCCTTTTCTGAGTATTTTGATATAATATGACGAGTATCTGAAGACCTGAAAAAATCCACTTTCAAGCTCACCAAATGTATCTAGATTGGCCTAGAAAGGGTCTTTAAAGTCAATTTTTTGATGTGCTCTAATCGAAAACCTGTTAATGAGGATGAATTGTATTCCCTTTTCTGAGTATTTTGATATAATATGACGAGTATCTGAAGACCTGAAAAAATCCACTTTCAAGCTCACCAAATGTATCTAGTCAATAAGACAATAAAGTCAATTTTTTGATGTGCTCGGATCGAAAAGCGGTTAGTGAGGATGAATTGTATTCCCTTTTCTGAGTATTTTGATATAATATGACGAGTATCTGAAGACCTGAAAAAATCCACTTTCAAGCTCACCAAATGTATCTAGTCAATAAGACAATAAAGTCAATTTTTTGATGTGCTCGGATCGAAAAGCGGTTAGTGAGGATGAATTGTATTCCCTTTTCTGAGTATTTTGATATAATATGACGAGTATCTGAAGACCTGAAAAAATCCACTTTCAAGCTCACCAAATGTATCTAGTCAATAAGACAATAAAGTCAATTTTTTGATGTGCTCGGATCGAAAACCGGTTAATGAGGATGAATTGTATTCCCTTTTCTGAGTATTTTGATATAATATGACGAGTATCTGAAGACCTGAAAAAATCCAATTTCAAGCTCACCAAATGTATCTAGTCAATAAGACAATAAAGTCAATTTTTTGATGTGCTCGGATCGAAAAGCGGTTAATGAGGATGAATTGTATTCCCTTTTCTGAGTATTTTGATATAATATGACGAGTATCTGAAGACCTGAAAAAATCCACTTTCAAGCTCACCAAATGTATCTAGTCAATAAGACAATAAAGTCAATTTTTTGATGTGCTCGGATCGAAAAGCGGTTAGTGAGGATGAATTGTATTCCCTTTTCTGAGTATTTTGATATAATATGACGAGTATCTGAAGACCTGAAAAAATCCACTTTCAAGCTCACCAAATGTATCTAGATTGGCCTAGAAAGGGTCTTTAAAGTCAATTTTTTGATGTGCTCGGATCGAAAAGCGGTTAATGAGGATGAATTGTATTCCCTTTTCTGAGTATTTTGATATAATATGACGAGTATCTGAAGACCTGAAAAAATCCACTTTCAAGCTCACCAAATGTATCTAGTCAATAAGACAATAAGTCAATTTTTTGATGTGCTCGGATCGAAAAGCGGTTAATGAGGATGAATTGTATTCCCTTTTCTGAGTATTTTGATATAATATGACGAGTATCTGAAGACCTGAAAAAATCCACTTTCAAGCTCACCAAATGTATCTAGTCAATAAGACAATAAAGTCAATTTTTTGATGTGCTCGGATCGAAAAGCGGTTAATGAGGATGAATTGTATTCCCTTTTCTGAGTATTTTGATATAATATGACGAGTATCTGAAGACCTGAAAAAATCCACTTTCAAGCTCACCAAATGTATCTAGATTGGCCTAGAAAGGGTCTTTAAAGTCAATTTTTTGATGTGCTCGGATCGAAAAGCGGTTAATGAGGATGAATTGTATTCCCTTTTCTGAGTATTTTGATATAATATGACGAGTATCTGAAGACCTGAAAAAATCCACTTTCAAGCTCACCAAATGTATCTAGTCAATAAGACAATAAAGTCAATTTTTTGATGTGCTCGGATCGAAAAGCGGTTAGTGAGGATGAATTGTATTCCCTTTTCTGAGTATTTTGATATAATATGACGAGTATCTGAAGACCTGAAAAAATCCACTTTCAAGCTCACCAAATGTATCTAGTCAATAAGACAATAAAGTCAATTTTTTGATGTGCTCGGATCGAAAAGCGGTTAGTGAGGATGAATTGTATTCCCTTTTCTGAGTATTTTGATATAATATGACGAGTATCTGAAGACCTGAAAAAATCCACTTTCAAGCTCACCAAATGTATCTAGTCAATAAGACAATAAAGTCAATTTTTTGATGTGCTCGGATCGAAAAGCGGTTAATGAGGATGAATTGTATTCCCTTTTCTGAGTATTTTGATATAATATGACGAGTATCTGAAGACCTGAAAAAATCCACTTTCAAGCTCACCAAATGTATCTAGTCAATAAGACAATAAAGTCAATTTTTTGATGTGCTCGGATCGAAAACCGGTTAATGAGGATGAATTGTATTCCCTTTTCTGAGTATTTTGATATAATATGACGAGTATCTGAAGACCTGAAAAAATCCACTTTCAAGCTCACCAAATGTATCTAGTCAATAAGACAATAAAGTCAATTTTTTGATGTGCTCGGATCGAAAAGCGGTTAATGAGGATGAATTGTATTCCCTTTTCTGAGTATTCTGATATAATATGACGAGTATCTGAAGACCTGAAAAAATCCACTTTCAAGCTCACCAAATGTATCTAGATTGGCCTAGAAAGGGTCTTTAAAGTCAATTTTTTGATGTGCTCGGATCGAAAACCGGTTAATGAGGATGAATTGTATTCCCTTTTCTGAGTATTTTGATATAATATGACGAGTATCTGAAGACCTGAAAAAATCCACTTTCAAGCTCACCAAATGTATCTAGTCAATAAGACAATAAAGTCAATTTTTTGATGTGCTCGGATCGAAAAGCGGTTAATGAGGATGAATTGTATTCCCTTTTCTGAGTATTTTGATATAATATGACAAGTATCTGAAGACCTGAAAAAATCCACTTTCAAGCTCACCAAATGTATCTAGTCAATAAGACAATAAAGTCAATTTTTTGATGTGCTCGGATCGAAAAGCGGTTCATGAGGATGAATTGTATTCCCTTTTCTGAGTATTTTGATATAATATGACGAGTATCTGAAGACCTGAAAAAATCCACTTTCAAGCTCACCAAATGTATCTAGTCAATAAGACAATAAAGTCAATTTTTTGATGTGCTCGGATCGAAAAGCAGTTAATGAGGATGAATTGTATTCCCTTTTCTGAGTATTTTGATATAATATGACGAGTATCTGAAGACCTGAAAAAATCCACTTTCAAGCTCACCAAATGTATCTAGTCAATAAGACAATAAAGTCAATTTTTTGATGTGCTCGGATCGAAAAGCGGTTAGTGAGGATGAATTGTATTCCCTTTTCTGAGTATTTTGATATAATATGACGAGTATCTGAAGACCTGAGAAAATCCACTTTCAAGCTCACCAAATGTATCTAGATTGGCCTAGAAAGGGTCTTTAAAGTCAATTTTTTGATGTGCTCGGATCGAAAACCGGTTGATGAGGATGAATTGTATTCCCTTTTCTGAGTATTTTGATATAATATGACGAGTATCTAAAGACCTGAAAAAATCCACTTTCAAGCTCACCAAATGTATCTAGATTGGCCTAGAAAGGGTCTTTAAAGTCAATTTTTTGATGTGCTCGGATCGAAAAGCGGTTAATGAGGATGAATTGTATTCCCTTTTCTGAGTATTTTGATATAATATGACGAGTATCTGAAGACCTGAAAAAATCCACTTTCAAGCTCACCAAATGTATCTAGTCAATAAGACAATAAAGTCAATTTTTTGATGTGCTCGGATCGAAAAGCGGTTAATGAGGATGAATTGTATTCCCTTTTCTGAGTATTTTGATATAATATGACGAGTATCTGAAGACCTGAAAAAATCGACTTTCAAGCTCACCAAATGTATCTAGTCAATAAGACAATAAAGTCAATTTTTTGATGTGCTCGGATCGAAAACCGGTTAATGAGGATGAATTGTATTCCCTTTTCTGAGTATTTTGATATAATATGACGAGTATCTGAAGACCTGAAAAAATCCACTTTCAAGCTCACCAAATGTATCTAGATTGGCCTAGAAAGGGTCTTTAAAGTCAATTTTTTGATGTGCTCGGATCGAAAACCGGTTAATGAGGATGAATTGTATTCCCTTTTCTGAGTATTTTGATATAATATGACGAGTATCTGAAGACCTGAAAAAATCCACTTTCAAGCTCACCAAATGTATCTAGTCAATAAGACAATAAAGTCAATTTTTTGATGTGCTCGGATCGAAAAGCGGTTAATGAGGATGAATTGTATTCCCTTTTCTGAGTATTTTGATATAATATGACGAGTATCTGAAGACCTGAAAAAATCCACTTTCAAGCTCACCAAATGTATCTAGATTGGCCTAGAAAGGGTCTTTAAAGTCAATTTTTTGATGTGCTCGGATCGAAAACCGGTTGATGAGGATGAATTGTATTCCCTTTTCTGAGTGTTTTGATATAATATGACGAGTATCTGAAGACCTGAAAAAATCCACTTTCAAGCTCACCAAATGTATCTAGATTGGCCTAGAAAGGGTCTTTAAAGTCAATTTTTTGATGTGCTCGGATCGAAAACCGGTTGATGAGGATGAATTGTATTCCCTTTTCTGAGTGTTTTGATATAATATGACGAGTATCTGAAGACCTGAAAAAAACCACTTTCAAGCTCACCAAATGTATCTAGTCAATAAGACAATAAAGTCAATTTTTTGATGTGCTCGGATCGAAAAGCGGTTAATGAGGATGAATTGTATTCCCTTTTCTGAGTATTTTGATATAATATGACGAGTATCTGAAGACCTGAAAAAATCCACTTTCAAGCTCACCAAATGTATCTAGTCAATAAGACAATAAAGTCAATTTTTTGATGTGCTCGGATCGAAAAGCGGTTAATGAGGATGAATTGTATTCCCTTTTCTGAGTATTTTGATATAATATGACGAGTATCTGAAGACCTGAAAAAATCCACTTTCAAGCTCACCAAATGTATCTAGTCAATAAGACAATAAAGTCAATTTTTTGATGTGCTCGGATCGAAAAGCGGTTAATGAGGATGAATTGTATTCCCTTTTCTGAGTATTTTGATATAATATGACGAGTATCTGAAGACCTGAAAAAATCCACTTTCAAGCTCACCAAATGTATCTAGTCAATAAGACAATAAAGTCAATTTTTTGATGTGCTCGGATCGAAAACCGGTTAATGAGGATGAATTGTATTCCCTTTTCTGAGTATTTTGATATAATATGACGAGTATCTGAAGACCTGAAAAAATCCACTTTCAAGCTCACCAAATGTATCTAGATTGGCCTAGAAAGGGTCTTTAAAGTCAATTTTTTGATGTGCTCGGATCGAAAACCGGTTAATGAGGATGAATTGTATTCCCTTTTCTGAGTATTTTGATATAATATGACGAGTATCTGAAGACCTGAAAAAATCCACTTTCAAGCTCACCAAATGTATCTAGTCAATAAGACAATAAAGTCAATTTTTTGATGTGCTCGGATCGAAAGCGGTTAGTGAGGATGAATTGTATTCCCTTTTCTGAGTATTTTGATATAATATGACGAGTATCTGAAGACCTGAAAAAATCCACTTTCAAGCTCAGCAAATGTATCTAGATTGGCCTAGAAAGGGTCTTTAAAGTCAATTTTTTGATGTGCTCGGATCGAAAAGCGGTTAATGAGGATGAATTGTATTCCCTTTTCTGAGTATTTTGATATAATATGACGAGTATCTGAAGACCTGAAAAAATCCACTTTCAAGCTCACCAAATGTATCTAGTCAATAAGACAATAAAGTCAATTTTTTGATGTGCTCGGATCGAAAACCGGTTAATGAGGATGAATTGTATTCAATTTTCTGAGTATTTTGATATAATATGACGAGTATCTGAAGACCTGAAAAAATCCACTTTCAAGCTCACCAAATGTATCTAGTCAATAAGACAATAAAGTCAATTTTTTGATGTGCTCGGATCGAAAACCGGTTAATGAGGATGAATTGTATTCCCTTTTCTGAGTATTTTGATATAATATGACGAGTATCTGAAAACCTGAAAAAATCCACTTTCAAGCTCACCAAATGTATCTAGTCAATAAGACAATAAAGTCAATTTTTTGATGTGCTCGGATCGAAAAGCGGTTAATGAGGATGAATTGTATTCCCTTTTCTGAGTATTTTGATATAATATGACGAGTATCTGAAGACCTGAAAAAATCCACTTTCAAGCTCACCAAATGTATCTAGATTGGCCTAGAAAGGGTCTTTAAAGTCAATTTTTTGATGTGCTCGGATCGAAAACCGGTTAATGAGGATGAATTGTATTCCCTTTTCTGAGTATTTTGATATAATATGACGAGTATCTGAAGACCTGAAAAAATCCACTTTCAAGCTCACCAAATGTATCTAGTCAATAAGACAATAAAGTCAATTTTTTGATGTGCTCGGATCGAAAAGCGGTTAGTGAGGATGAATTGTATTCCCTTTTCTGAGTATTTTGATATAATATGACGAGTATCTGAAGACCTGAAAAAATCCACTTTCAAGCTCACCAAATGTATCTAGATTGGCCTAGAAAGGGTCTTTAAAGTCAATTTTTTGATGTGCTCGGATCGAAAACCGGTTAATGAGGATGAATTGTATTCCCTTTTCTGAGTATTTTGATATAATATGACGAGTATCTGAAGACCTGAAAAAATCCACTTTCAAGCTCACCAAATGTATCTAGTCAATAAGACAATAAAGTCAATTTTTTGATGTGCTCGGATCGAAAACCGGTTAATGAGGATGAATTGTATTCCCTTTTCAGAGTATTTTGATATAATATGACGAGTATCTGAAGACTTGAAAAAATCCACTTTCAAGCTACCCAAATGTATCTAGATTGGCCTAGAAACGGTCTTTAAAGTCAATTTTTTGATGTGCTCGGATCGAAAACCGGTTAATGAGGATGAATTGTATTCCCTTTTCTGAGTATTTTGATATAATATGACGAGTATCTGAAGACCTGAAAAAATCCACTTTCAAGCTCACCAAATGTATCTAGTCAATAAGACAATAAAGTCAATTTTTTGATGTGCTCGGATCGAAAAGCGGTTAGTGAGGATGAATTGTATTCCCTTTTCTGAGTATTTTGATATAATATGACGAGTATCTGAAGACCTGAAAAAATCCACTTTCAAGCTCACCAAATGTATCTAGATTGGCCTAGAAAGGGTCTTTAAAGTCAATTTTTTGATGTGCTCGGATCGAAAAGCGGTTAATGAGGATGAATTGTATTCCCTTTTCTGAGTATTTTGATATAATATGACGAGTATCTGAAGACCTGAAAAAATCCACTTTCAAGCTCACCAAATGTATCTAGTCAATAAGACAATAAAGTCAATTTTTTGATGTGCTCGGATCGAAAAGCGGTTAGTGAGGATGAACTGTATTCCCTTTTCTGAGTATTTTGATATAATATGACGAGTATCTGAAGACCTGAAAAAATCCACTTTCAAGCTCACCAAATGTATCTAGATTGGCCTAGAAAGGGTCTTTAAAGTCAATTTTTTGATGTGCTCGGATCGAAAAGCGGTTAATGAGGATGAATTGTATTCCCTTTTCTGAGTATTTTGATATAATATGACGAGTATCTGAAGACCTGAAAAAATCCACTTTCAAGCTCACCAAATGTATCTAGTCAATAAGACAATAAAGTCAATTTTTTGATGTGCTCGGATCGAAAACCGGTTAATGAGGATGAATTGTATTCCCTTTTCTGAGTATTCTGATATAATATGACGAGTATCTGAAGACCTGAAAAAATCCACTTTCAAGCTCACCAAATGTATCTAGATTGGCCTAGAAAGGGTCTTTAAAGTCAATTTTTTGATGTGCTCGGATCGAAAACCGGTTAATGAGGATGAATTGTATTCCCTTTTCAGAGTATTTTGATATAATATGACGAGTATCTGAAGACCTGAAAAAATCCACTTTCAAGCTCACCAAATGTATCTAGATTGGCCTAGAAAGGGTCTTTAAAGTCAATTTTTTGATGTGCTCGGATCGAAAAGCGGTTAATGAGGATGAATTGTATTCCCTTTTCTGAGTATTTTGATATAATATGACGAGTATCTGAAGACCTGAAAAAATCCACTTTCAAGCTCACCAAATGTATCTAGATTGGCCTAGAAAGGGTCTTTAAAGTCAATTTTTTGATGTGCTCGGATCGAAAACCGGTTAATGAGGATGAATTGTATTCCCTTTTCAGAGTATTTTGATAAAATATGACGAGTATCTGAAGACCTGAAAAAATCCACTTTCAAGCTCACCAAATGTATCTAGATTGGCCTAGAAAGGGTCTTTAAAGTCAATTTTTTGATGTGCTCGGATCGAAAAGCGGTTAATGAGGATGAATTGTATTCCCTTTTCTGAATATTTTGATATAATATGACGAGTATCTGAAGACCTGAAAAAATCCACTTTCAAGCTCACCAAATGTATCTAGTCAATAAGACAATAAAGTCAATTTTTTGATGTGCTCGGATCGAAAAGCGGTTAATGAGGATGAATTGTATTCCCTTTTCTGAGTATTTTGATATTATATGACGAGTATCTGAAGACCTGAAAAAATCCACTTTCAAGCTCACCAAATGTATCTAGATTGGCCTAGAAAGGGTCTTTAAAGTCAATTTTTTGATGTGCTCGGATCGAAAACCGGTTAATGAGGATGAATTGTATTCCCTTTTCTGAGTATTTTGATATAATATGACGAGTATCTGAAGACCTGAAAAAATCCACTTTCAAGCTCACCAAATGTATCTAGTCAATAAGACAATAAAGTAAATTTTTTGATGTGCTCGGATCGAAAAGCGGTTAGTGAGGATGAATTGTATTCCCTTTTCTGAGTATTTTGATATAATATGACGAGTATCTGAAGACCTGAAAAAATCCACTTTCAAGCTCACCAAATGTATCTAGTCAATAAGACAATAAAGTCAATTTTTTTATGTGCTCGGATCGAAAAGCGGTTAGTGAGGATGAATTGTATTCCCTTTTCTGAGTATTTTGATATAATATGACGAGTATCTGAAGACCTGAAAAAATCCACTTTCAAGCTACCCAAATGTATCTAGATTGGCCTAGAAAGAGTCTTTAAAGTCAATTTTTTGATGTGCTCGGATCGAAAACCGGTTAATGAGGATGAATTGTATTCCCTTTTCTGAGTATTTTGATATAATATGACGAGTATCTGAAGACCTGAAAAAATCCACTTTCAAGCTCACCAAATGTATCTAGATTGGCCTAGAAAGGGTCTTTAAAGTCAATTTTTTGATGTGCTCGGATCGAAAACCGGTTAATGAGGATGAATTGTATTCCCTTTTCTGAGTATTTTGATATAATATGACGAGTATCTGAAGACCTGAAAAAATCCACTTTCAAGCTCACCAAATGTATCTAGTCAATAAGACAATAAAGTCAATTTTTTGATGTGCTCGGATCGAAAAGCGGTTAGTGAGGATGAATTGTATTCCCTTTTCTGAGTATTTTGATATAATATGACGAGTATCTGAAGACCTGAAAAAATCCACTTTCAAGCTCACCAAATGTATCTAGTCAATAAGACAATAAAGTCAATTTTTTGATGTGCTCGGATCGAAAAGCGGTTAGTGAGGATGAATTGTATTCCCTTTTCAGAGTATTTTGATATAATATGACGAGTATCTGAAGACCTGAAAAAATCCACTTTCAAGCTCACCAAATGTATCTAGATTGGCCTAGAAAGGGTCTTTAAAGTCAATTTTTTGATGTGCTCGGATCGAAAAGCGGTTAATGAGGATGAATTGTATTCCCTTTTCTGAGTATTTTGATATAATATGACGAGTATCTGAAGACCTGAAAAAATCCACTTTCAAGCTCACCAAATGTATCTAGTCAATAAGACAATAAAGTCAATTTTTTGATGTGCTCGGATCGAAAACCTGTTAATGAGGATGAATTGTATTCCCTTTTCTGAGTATTTTGATATAATATGACGAGTATCTGAAGACCTGAAAAAATCCACTTTCAAGCTCACCAAATGTATCTAGATTGGCCTAGAAAGGGTCTTTAAAGTCAATTTTTTGATGTGCTCGGATCGAAAACCGGTTAATGAGGATGAATTGTATTCCCTTTTCTGAGTATTTTGATATAATATGACGAGTATCTGAAGACCTGAAAAAATCCACTTTCAAGCTCACCAAATGTATCTAGTCAATAAGACAATAAAGTCAATTTTTTGATGTGCTCGGATCGAAAAGCGGTTAGTGAGGATGAATTGTATTCCCTTTTCTGAGTATTTTGATATAATATGACGAGTATCTGAAGACCTGAAAAAATCCACTTTCAAGCTCACCAAATGTATCTAGTCAATAAGACAATAAAGTCAATTTTTTGATGTGCTCGGATCGAAAAGCGGTTAGTGAGGATGAATTGTATTCCCTTTTCTGAGTATTTTGATATAATATGACGAGTATCTGAAGACCTGAAAAAATCCACTTTCAAGCTCACCAAATGTATCTAGATTGGCCTAGAAAGGGTCTTTAAAGTCAATTTTTTGATGTGCTCGGATCGAAAAGCGGTTAATGAGGATGAATTGTATTCCCTTTTCTGAATATTTTGATATAATATGACGAGTATCTGAAGACCTGAAAAAATCCACTTTCAAGCTCACCAAATGTATCTAGTCAATAAGACAATAAAGTCATTTTTTGATGTGCTCGGATCGAAAAGCGGTTAATGAGGATGAATTGTATTCCCTTTTCTGAGTATTTTGATATTATATGACGAGTATCTGAAGACCTGAAAAAATCCACTTTCAAGCTCACCAAATGTATCTAGATTGGCCTAGAAAGGGTCTTTAAAGTCAATTTTTTGATGTGCTCGGATCGAAAACCGGTTAATGAGGATGAATTGTATTCCCTTTTCTGAGTATTTTGATATAATATGACGAGTATCTGAAGACCTGAAAAAATCCACTTTCAAGCTCACCAAATGTATCTAGTCAATAAGACAATAAAGTAAATTTTTTGATGTGCTCGGATCGAAAAGCGGTTAGTGAGGATGAATTGTATTCCCTTTTCTGAGTATTTTGATATAATATGACGAGTATCTGAAGACCTGAAAAAATCCACTTTCAAGCTCACCAAATGTATCTAGTCAATAAGACAATAAAGTCAATTTTTTTATGTGCTCGGATCGAAAAGCGGTTAGTGAGGATGAATTGTATTCCCTTTTCTGAGTATTTTGATATAATATGACGAGTATCTGAAGACCTGAAAAAATCCACTTTCAAGCTACCCAAATGTATCTAGATTGGCCTAGAAAGAGTCTTTAAAGTCAATTTTTTGATGTGCTCGGATCGAAAACCGGTTAATGAGGATGAATTGTATTCCCTTTTCTGAGTATTTTGATATAATATGACGAGTATCTGAAGACCTGAAAAAATCCACTTTCAAGCTCACCAAATGTATCTAGATTGGCCTAGAAAGGGTCTTTAAAGTCAATTTTTTGATGTGCTCGGATCGAAAACCGGTTAATGAGGATGAATTGTATTCCCTTTTCTGAGTATTTTGATATAATATGACGAGTATCTGAAGACCTGAAAAAATCCACTTTCAAGCTCACCAAATGTATCTAGTCAATAAGACAATAAAGTCAATTTTTTGATGTGCTCGGATCGAAAAGCGGTTAGTGAGGATGAATTGTATTCCCTTTTCTGAGTATTTTGATATAATATGACGAGTATCTGAAGACCTGAAAAAATCCACTTTCAAGCTCACCAAATGTATCTAGTCAATAAGACAATAAAGTCAATTTTTTGATGTGCTCGGATCGAAAAGCGGTTAGTGAGGATGAATTGTATTCCCTTTTCAGAGTATTTTGATATAATATGACGAGTATCTGAAGACCTGAAAAAATCCACTTTCAAGCTCACCAAATGTATCTAGATTGGCCTAGAAAGGGTCTTTAAAGTCAATTTTTTGATGTGCTCGGATCGAAAAGCGGTTAATGAGGATGAATTGTATTCCCTTTTCTGAGTATTTTGATATAATATGACGAGTATCTGAAGACCTGAAAAAATCCACTTTCAAGCTCACCAAATGTATCTAGTCAATAAGACAATAAAGTCAATTTTTTGATGTGCTCGGATCGAAAACCTGTTAATGAGGATGAATTGTATTCCCTTTTCTGAGTATTTTGATATAATATGACGAGTATCTGAAGACCTGAAAAAATCCACTTTCAAGCTCACCAAATGTATCTAGATTGGCCTAGAAAGGGTCTTTAAAGTCAATTTTTTGATGTGCTCGGATCGAAAACCGGTTAATGAGGATGAATTGTATTCCCTTTTCTGAGTATTTTGATATAATATGACGAGTATCTGAAGACCTGAAAAAATCCACTTTCAAGCTCACCAAATGTATCTAGTCAATAAGACAATAAAGTCAATTTTTTGATGTGCTCGGATCGAAAAGCGGTTAGTGAGGATGAATTGTATTCCCTTTTCTGAGTATTTTGATATAATATGACGAGTATCTGAAGACCTGAAAAAATCCACTTTCAAGCTCACCAAATGTATCTAGTCAATAAGACAATAAAGTCAATTTTTTGATGTGCTCGGATCGAAAAGCGGTTAGTGAGGATGAATTGTATTCCCTTTTCTGAGTATTTTGATATAATATGACGAGTATCTGAAGACCTGAAAAAATCCACTTTCAAGCTCACTAAATGTATCTAGATTGGCCTAGAAAGGGTCTTTAAAGTCAATTTTTTGATGTGCTCGGATCGAAAACCGGTTAATGAGGATGAATTGTATTCCCTTTTCTGAGTATTTTGATATAATATGACGAGTATCTGAAGACCTGAAAAAATCCACTTTCAAGCTCACTAAATGTATCTAGATTGGCCTAGAAAGGGTCTTTAAAGTCAATTTTTTGATGTGCTCGGATCGAAAACCGGTTAATGAGGATGAATTGTATTCCCTTTTCTGAGTATTTTGATATAATATGACGAGTATCTGAAGACCTGAAAAAATCCACTTTCAAGCTCACCAAATGTATCTAGTCAATAAGACAATAAAGTCAATTTTTTGATGTGCTCGGATCGAAAACCGGTTAATGAGGATGAATTGTATTCCCTTTTCTGAGTATTTTGATATAATATGACGAGTATCTGAAGACCTGAAAAAATCCACTTTCAAGCTCACCAAATGTATCTAGATTGGCCTAGAAAGGGTCTTTAAAGTCAATTTTTTGATGTGCTCGGATCGAAAACCGGTTAATGAGGATGAATTGTATTCCCTTTTCTGAGTATTTTGATATAATATGACGAGTATCTGAAGACCTGAAAAAATCCACTTTCAAGCTCACCAAATGTATCTAGTCAATAAGACAATAAAGTCAATTTTTTGATGTGCTCGGATCGAAAAGCGGTTAGTGAGGATGAATTGTATTCCCTTTTCTGAGTATTTTGATATAATATGACGAGTATCTGAAGACCTGAAAAAATCCACTTTCAAGCTCACCAAATGTATCTAGATTGGCCTAGAAAGGGTCTTTAAAGTCAATTTTTTGATGTGCTCGGATCGAAAAGCGATTAATGAGGATGAATTGTATTCCCTTTTCTGAGTATTTTGATATAATATGACGAGTATCTGAAGACCTGAAAAAATCCACTTTCAAGCTCACCAAATGTATCTAGTCAATAAAGTCAATTTTTTGATGTGCTCGGATCGAAAAGCGGTTAATGAGGATGAATTGTATTCCCTTTTCTGAGTATTTTGATATAATATGACGAGTATCTGAAGACCTGAAAAAATCCACTTTCAAGCTCACCAAATGTATCTAGTCAATAAGACAATAAAGTCAATTTTTTGATGTGCTCGGATCGAAAAGCGGTTAGTGAGGATGAATTGTATTCCCTTTTCTGAGTATTTTGATATAATATGACGAGTATCTGAAGACCTGAAAAAATCCACTTTCAAGCTCACCAAATGTATCTAGTCAATAAGACAATAAAGTCAATTTTTTGATGTGCTCGGATCGAAAACCTGTTAATGAGGATGAATTGTATTCCCTTTTCTGAGTATTTTGATATAATATGACGAGTATCTGAAGACCTGAAAAAATCCACTTTCAAGCTCACCAAATGTATCTAGATTGGCCTAGAAAGGGTCTTTAAAGTCAATTTTTTGATGTGCTCGGATCGAAAACCGGTTAATGAGGATGAATTGTATTCCCTTTTCTGAGTATTTTGATATAATATGACGAGTATCTGAAAGACCTGAAAAAATCCACTTTCAAGCTCACCAAATGTATCTAGTCAATAAGACAATAAAGTCAATTTTTTGATGTTGCTCGGATCGAAAAGCGGTTAGTGAGGATGAATTGTATTCCCTTTTCTGAGTATTTTGATATAATATGACGAGTATCTGAAGACCTGAAAAAATCCACTTTCAAGCTACCCAAATGTATCTAGATTGGCCTAGAAAGGGTCTTTAAAGTCAATTTTTTGATGTGCTCGGATCGAAAAACCGGTTAATGAGGATGAATTGTATTCCCTTTTCTGAGTATTTTGATATAATATGACGAGTATCTGAAGACCTGAAAAAATCCACTTTCAAGCTCACCAAATGTATCTAGTCAATAAGACAATAAAGTCAATTTTTTGATGTGCTCGGATCGAAAACCGGTTAATGAGATGAATTGTATTCCCTTTTCATAGTATTTTGATATAATATGACGAGTATCTGAAGACCTGAAAAAATCCACTTTCAAGCTACCCAAATGTATCTAGATTGGCCTAGAAAGGGTCTTTAAAGTCAATTTTTTGATGTGCTCGATCGAAAACCGGTTAATGAGGATGAATTGTATTCCCTTTTCTGAGTATTTTGATATAATATGACGAGTATCTGAAGACCTGAAAAAATCCACTTTCAAGCTCACCAAATGTATCTAGTCAATAAGACAATAAAGTCAATTTTTTGATGTGCTCGGATCGAAAAGCGGTTAGTGAGGATGAATTGTATTCCCTTTTCTGAGTATTTTGATATAATATGACGAGTATCTGAAGACCTGAAAAAATCCACTTTCAAGCTCACCAAATGTATCTAGATTGGCCTAGAAAGGGTCTTTAAAGTCAATTTTTTGATGTGCTCGGATCGAAAAGCGGTTAATGAGGATGAATTGTATTCCCTTTTCTGAGTATTTTGATATAATATGACGAGTATCTGAAGACCTGAAAAAATCCACTTTCAAGCTCACCAAATGTATCTAGTCAATAAGACAATAAAGTCAATTTTTTGATGTGCTCGGATCGAAAACCGGTTAATGAGGATGAATTGTATTCCCTTTTCTGAGTATTTTGATATAATATGACGAGTATCTGAAGACCTGAAAAAATCCACTTTCAAGCTCACCAAATGTATCTAGATTGGCCTAGAAAGGGTCTTTAAAGTCAATTTTTTGATGTGCTCGGATCGAAAAGCGGTTAATGAGGATGAATTGTATTCCCTTTTCAGAGTATTTTGATATAATATGTCGAGTATCTGAAGACCTGAAAAAAATCCACTTTCAAGCTCACCAAATGTATCTAGATTGGCCTAGAAAGGGTCTTTAAAGTCAATTTTTTGATGTGCTCGGATCGAAAAGCGGTTAATGAGGATGAATTGTATTCCCTTTTCTGAGTATTTTGATATAATATGACGAGTATCTGAAGACCTGAAAAAATCACTTTCAAGCTCACCAAATGTATCTAGATTGGCCTAGAAAGGGTCTTTAAGTCAATTTTTTGATGTGCTCGGATCGAAAACCTGTTGATGAGGATGAATTGTATTCCCTTTTCTGAGTATTTTGATATAATATGACGAGTATCTGAAGACCTGAAAAAATCCACTTTCAAGCTCACCAAATGTATCTAGTCAATAAGACAATAAAGTCAATTTTTTGATGTGCTCGGATCGAAAAGCGGTTAGTGAGGATGAATTGTATTCCCTTTTCTGAGTATTTTGATATAATATGACGAGTATCTGAAGACCTGAAAAAATCCACTTTCAAGCTCACCAAATGTATCTAGATTGGCCTAGAAAGGGTCTTTAAAGTCAATTTTTTGATGTGCTCGGATCGAAAAGCGGTTAATGAGGATGAATTGTATTCCCTTTTCTGAGTATTTTGATATAATATGACGAGTATCTGAAGACCTGAAAAAATCCACTTTCAAGCTCACCAAATGTATCTAGTCAATAAGACAATAAAGTCAATTTTTTGATGTGCTCGGATCGAAAACCGGTTAATGAGGATGAATTGTATTCCCTTTTCTGAGTATTTTGATATAATATGACGAGTATCTGAAGACCTGAAAAAATCCACTTTCAAGCTCACCAAATGTATCTAGATTGGCCTAGAAAGGGTCTTTAAAGTCAATTTTTTTGATGTGCTCGGATCGAAAACCGGTTAATGAGGATGAATTGTATTCCCTTTTCAGAGTATTTTGATATAATATGTCGAGTATCTGAAGACCTGAAAAAATCCACTTTCAAGCTCACCAAATGTATCTAGATTGGCCTAGAAAGGGTCTTTAAAGTCAATTTTTTGATGTGCTCGGATCGAAAAGCGGTTAATGAGGATGAATTGTATTCCCTTTTCTGAGTATTTTGATATAATATGACGAGTATCTGAAGACCTGAAAAAATCCACTTTCAAGCTCACCAAATGTATCTAGATTGGCCTAGAAAGGGTCTTTAAAGTCAATTTTTGATGTGCTCGGGATCGAAAACCGGTTAATGAGGATGAATTGTATTCCCTTTTCAGAGTATTTTGATATAATATGACGAGTATCTGAAGACCTGAAAAAATCCACTTTCAAGCTCACCAAATGTATCTAGATTGGCCTAGAAAGGGTCTTTAAAGTCAATTTTTTGATGTGCTCGGATCGAAAAGCGGTTAATGAGGATGAATTGTATTCCCTTTTCTGAGTATTTTGATATAATATGACGAGTATCTGAAGACCTGAAAAAATCCCACTTTCAAGCTCACCAAATGTATCTAGTCAATAAGACAATAAAGTCAATTTTTTGATGTGCTCGGATCGAAAACCTGTTAATGAGGATGAATTGTATTCCCTTTTCTGAGTATTTTGATATAATATGACGAGTATCTGAAGACCTGAAAAAATCCACTTTCAAGCTCACCAAATGTATCTAGATTGGCCTAGAAAGGGTCTTTAAAGTCAATTTTTTGATGTGCTCGGATCGAAAACCGGTTAATGAGGTGAATTGTATTCCCTTTTCTGAGTATTTTGATATAATATGACGAGTATCTGAAGACCTGAAAAAATCCACTTTCAAGCTCACCAAATGTATCTAGTCAATAAGACAATAAAGTCAATTTTTTGATGTGCTCGGATCGAAAAGCGGTTAGTGAGGATGAATTGTATTCCCTTTTCTGAGTATTTTGATATAATATGACGAGTATCTGAAGACCTGAAAAAATCCACTTTCAAGCTCACCAAATGTATCTAGTCAATAAGACAATAAAGTCAATTTTTTGATGTGCTCGGATCGAAAAGCGGTTAGTGAGGATGAATTGTATTCCCTTTTCTGAGTATTTTGATATAATATGACGAGTATCTGAAGACCTGAAAAAATCCACTTTCAAGCTCACTAAATGTATCTAGATTGGCCTAGAAAGGGTCTTTTAAAGTCAATTTTTTGATGTGCTCGGATCGAAAACCGGTTAATGAGGATGAATTGTATTCCCTTTTCTGAGTATTTTGATATAATATGACGAGTATCTGAAGACCTGAAAAAATCCACTTTCAAGCTCACCAAATGTATCTAGTCAATAAGACAATAAAGTCAATTTTTTGATGTGCTCGGATCGAAAACCGGTTAATGAGGATGAATTGTATTCCCTTTTCTGAGTATTTTGATATAATATGACGAGTATCTGAAGACCTGAAAAAATCCACTTTCAAGCTCACCAAATGTATCTAGTCAATAAGACAATAAGTCAATTTTTTGATGTGCTCGGATCGAAAACCGGTTAATGAGGATGAATTGTATTCCCTTTTCTGAGTATTTTGATATAATATGACGAGTATCTGAAGACCTGAAAAAATCCACTTTCAAGCTCACCAAATGTATCTAGATTGGCCTAGAAAGGGTCTTTAAAGTCAATTTTTTGATGTGCTCGGATCGAAAACCGGTTAATGAGGATGAATTGTATTCCCTTTTCTGAGTATTTTGATATAATATGACGATATCTGAAGACCTGAAAAAATCCACTTTCAAGCTCACCAAATGTATCTAGTCAATAAGACAATAAAGTCAATTTTTTGATGTGCTCGGATCGAAAAGCGGTTAGTGAGGATGAATTGTATTCCCTTTTCTGAGTATTTTGATATAATATGACGAGTATCTGAAGACCTGAAAAAATCCACTTTCAAGCTCACCAAATGTATCTAGATTGGCTAGAAAGGGTCTTTAAAGTCAATTTTTTGATGTGCTCGGATCGAAAAGCGGTTAATGAGGATGAATTGTATTCCCTTTTCTGAGTATTTTGATATAATATGACGAGTATCTGAAGACCTGAAAAAATCCCACTTTCAAGCTCACCAAATGTATCTAGTCAATAAGACAATAAAGTCAATTTTTTGATGTGCTCGGATCGAAAAACCGGTTAATGAGGATGAATTGTATTCCCTTTTCTGAGTATTTTGATATAATATGACGAGTATCTGAAGACCTGAAAAAATCCACTTTCAAGCTCACCAAATGTATCTAGTCAATAAGACAATAAAGTCAATTTTTTGATGTGCTCGGATCGAAAAGCGGTTAGTGAGGATGAATTGTATTCCCTTTTCTGAGTATTTTGATATAATATGACGAGTATCTGAAGACCTGAAAAAATCCACTTTCAAGCTCACCAAATGTATCTAGTCAATAAGACAATAAAGTCAATTTTTTGATGTGCTCGGATCGAAAACCGGTTAATGAGGATGAATTGTATTCCCTTTTCTGAGTATTTTGATATAATATGACGAGTATCTGAAGACCTGAAAAAATCCACTTTCAAGCTCACCAAATGTATCTAGATTGGCCTAGCAAGGGTCTTTAAAGTCAATTTTTTGATGTGCTCGGATCGAAAACCGGTTAATGAGATGAATTGTATTCCCTTTTCTGAGTATTTTGATATAATATGACGAGTATCTGGAGCCCTAAAAAAATCCACTTTCAAGCTCACCAAATGTATCTAGTCAATAAGACAATAAAGTCAATTTTTTGATGTGCTCGGATCGAAAAGCGGTTAGTGAGGATGAATTGTATTCCCTTTTCTGAGTATTTTGATATAATATGACGAGTATCTGAAGACCTGAAAAAATCCACTTTCAAGCTACCCAAATGTATCTAGATGGCCTAGAAAGGGTCTTTAAAGTCAATTTTTTGATGTGCTCGGATCGAAAACCGGTTAATGAGGATGAATTGTATTCCCTTTTCTGAGTATTTTGATATAATATGACGAGTATCTGAAGACCTGAAAAAATCCACTTCAAGCTCACCAAATGTATCTAGTCAATAAGACAATAAAGTCAATTTTTTGATGTGCTCGGATCGAAAACCGGTTAATGAGGATGAATTGTATTCCCTTTTCTGAGTATTTTGATATAATATGACGAGTATCTGAAGACCTGAAAAAATCCACTTTCAAGCTCACCAAATGTATCTAGATTGGCCTAGAAAGGGTCTTTAAAGTCAATTTTTTGATGTGCTCGGATCGAAAACCGGTTAATGAGGATGAATTGTATTCCCTTTTCTGAGTATTTTGATATAATATGACGAGTATCTGAAGACCTGAAAAAATCCACTTTCAAGCTCACCAAATGATCTAGTCAATAAGACAATAAAGTCAATTTTTTGATGTGCTCGGATCGAAAAGCGGTTAGTGAGGATGAATTGTATTCCCTTTTCTGAGTATTTGATATAATATGACGAGTATCTGAAAGACCTGAAAAAATCCACTTTCAAGCTCACCAAATGTATCTAGATTGGCCTAGAAAGGGTCTTTAAAGTCAATTTTTTGATGTGCTCGGATCGAAAAGCGGTTAATGAGGATGAATTGTATTCCCTTTTCTGAGTATTTTGATATAATATGACGAGTATCTGAAGACCTGAAAAAATCCACTTTCAAGCTCACCAAATGTATCTAGTCAATAAGACAATAAAGTCAATTTTTTGATGTGCTCGGATCGAAAAGCGGTTAGTGAGGATGAATTGTATTCCCTTTTCTGAGTATTTTGATATAATATGACGAGTATCTGAAGACCTGAAAAAATCCACTTTCAAGCTCACCAAATGTATCTAGATTGGCCTAGAAAGGGTCCTTAAAGTCAATTTTTTGATGTGCTCGGATCGAAAAGCGGTTAATGAGGATGAATTGTATTCCCTTTTCTGAGTATTTTGATATAATATGACGAGTATCTGAAGACCTGAAAAAATCCACTTTCAAGCTCACCAAATGTATCTAGTCAATAAGACAATAAAGTCAATTTTTGATGTGCTCGGATCGAAAACCGGTTAATGAGGATGAATTGTATTCCCTTTTCTGAGTATTTTGATATAATATGACGAGTATCTGAAGACCTGAAAAAATCCACTTTCAAGCTCACCAAATGTATCTAGATTGGCCTAGAAAGGGTCTTTAAAGTCAATTTTTTGATGTGCTCGGATCGAAAACCGGTTAATGAGGATGAATTGTATTCCCTTTTCAGAGTATTTTGATATATATGACGAGTATCTGAAGACCTGAAAAAATCCACTTTCAAGCTCACCAAATGTATCTAGATTGGCCTAGAAAGGGTATTTAAAGTCAATTTTTTGATGTGCTCGGATCGAAAAGCGGTTAATGAGGATGAATTGTATTCCCTTTTCTGAGTATTTTGATATAATATGACGAGTATCTGAAGACCTGAAAAAATCCACTTCAGATGAAGCATAATGAAGAGCAACTGAGTAGACGTGTTTTCTGTACCTGGTGACATTTTCAAATTTATCTCTGATCGAAGCCGCATTATAACTCGCAAGTTGTGTTTAAATTTGTCGTTAGCCACATATCAGTGATTTTTATTTAAGTTTTGGTTGAATCGTGCTGATTTAGTTAATAAAATCAAACACTTTATTGAAATTTCAAGTTTCTTTGTTTAATTCAATTTTATATACATCGAGTGTTTTTCCCCTGCTCTCTTACCCACACTAACATATCAAACCCTAAAAGTGTAAAACTAATCAGTGTAAATAAAATCTCACCCGTTAACTGCTGCAATCAACACCTTCACCCGAACTTGCAATAGAATCTTACACACACACCTTAACTTATGTCGTCCAATCCTACCAAAAAGCCCATTACTCGCAACAACAAGAGCTCGATTTCGGTTCTTAACTCACCCCAAAGCTCTTCGTTTTCTCCTCTTAACAAACCACCCACTAAAACCATGGACCATATGGACAAATCTTGGTTGGATGATAAACTACGCGAGCAAAGTGAGTTTACTTTGTTCATTATTATCAAAAAAGGTAGATGCGTCCGAAAAGAAAATAACCGAACATCTTGCCCGCGAATTAAATGAAATAAAAATCAGCATAAGTGACATAAATCATCGCGTAGTTCAATTAGAGTCTTTACACTCCGAAACTAAAACTGAGATCGATTCCATAAACAGTGAAGTAAACAAACTTAGGTTATCACTAGCCAATGTTAGCTCTGTATGCGCGAAAACTAAAGCGTCGTTAGCCGAAAAATCCTCCGAACTCACTAACGTAAACACTAACTTTGAACACGTCGTTGAAGAAGTAAGCAAACTAAAACAAGATATGAACACTTACGAAAATCGCATCGTTGCAAGAGATGCATTCATGTTTGGCATTCCGTTCTTGCCTAATGAAAATTTAAAATCCATCTTTAATCTCATTTGTAACACCATTGACATCAAGCCACCATCTCTCACTAATATTTATCGCACCCGTCCTAAACAAAATTCGCCAAACTCCGCGATAATGATTAGGTTCAATTCACCTTATGACAAAAACTTTGTTTTGACTTCGATTGCGAATTACCGGAAAAAAAACAATAAC
This sequence comes from Melanostoma scalare, assembly GCA_949752695.1. NCBI lineage: Eukaryota > Metazoa > Arthropoda > Insecta > Diptera > Syrphidae > Melanostoma > Melanostoma scalare. Next base: position 25,678 of record CATKHO010000108.1, on the reverse strand, counting down.
AAACCACTCTGCTTAAATGATATTCACTTCGTTTCCGATAGTTCGTATACCTCTGCGGGTTCATCTGCCATTTATATACGAGAAAGCTTATCACAACAAAATAAAAACATTTTACAACGGGCGCTTGCATTAAAAAAAAAGAAAACTATTTTCCACCGTTTATACTGCGAGAGGAGTGGTTTATGTCAAACGTCAAAATGACCACACAGCTGTGCGTGTTGACTGCATCGAGGGACTCGAGGACGTTGCCAGATCAGATGTCTCCAATTAATTTCATTACATTTCATTTTTATACCAATTAAATTTTTTGTTTATTATTTAATTTCTTTTTTTTTATATAACTTTGATTTTTATTCCTCTTTTACAAACTTTTGTTCTTATTTTTGCAATTATAAATTACTTACATACATTTACATATATATATCTGAATTAATTTCTTTTTTCTTCTACTATTATCATCTTTTTCTTCTTTTATATCTTTTTCTACTTGTTGCCTGCGGTATGATTAGTATAAATTCCTTACGTCCGATGGTTAGAATCCTCTGTAAGCAAAAACGCGGTCTCCGAGTTTGTCATTTCAATGCTCAAAGCTTGCTTCCGAAAATTGACGAATTTCGAGATATTTTTGTAGACTCAGATGTTGATGTAATCTGCAGCACTGAAACTTGGCTGAAGGATGAGTTAAGTGACGAAATTTGTAAATTAGATGGTTACCAGATTTTTCGTTTGAATAGAATGAATCGTGTTGGGGGTGGTGTCGCTATCTATGTAAGAACTAGCTTAAAATGTCATCTTAAGATATCATCTGAGGCTGACAGTAGCATTGAATATCTGTTCGTTGAGCTGGTAGGCAATGATGATAATATGATTTTAGGAGCAATCTATAGGCCAAACAGAAACATAGACTTTTCACCACTGTTCACTCTTTTAGAGGAACTTTCACTCAATTCTCCTAACATCATCTTATGTGGAGACCTCAATTGTAATATCTTACACCCCAATGTTCTAACGCATAATATGTTGACATTTGATCTAAGGCCTGTTAACACGGTGACACCTACTCATTATTCTGGTGGTGATGCTACACTTTTAGACTTGTTTCTGGTTAGTGACATAGGGAACGTAGCTCTATATGATCAGCTTTCTGCCCCTGCTTTTTCTAGGCATGACTTAATCTTTTTGACATATACTTTTAGCTTTGATTACACTCCTTCCCAGCGAATATCTAATCGTAATTTTCATGGCATTAACCATCTACGTTTGGAAGAGCATGCATGTAGGATTAATTGGGACCAAATTTTTTACTTGCAGTCCTCAAATGAGCAGCTAGAGTTCTTGACTCAGAATATAAATAGCCTTTTTGATACTCATGTCCCTATTAAGACCATTACTCTAAGACAAAACTACAAACCTTGGTTTACTCCCAACATAAGGCTCTTAATTCAACAACGAGACACTGCTTACAACATCTGGAAGCGTTTCCGGTTGCCAGAGTTGCGACGAGCTTTTTGTTCACTGCGCAATAGAGTAGTAGCTGAAATACGTAAAGAAAAATTGAAACTTTTATCTCCTCAGCTTAGTACTTCCCTTAGTGGACCACAATTGTGGCAAAATTTACGTAGAGTTGGTATTGTCAAGTCAAGAAATAGGATAGCAACCGACGTTGATCCCAACAGCCTCAATAAAAATTTTGTTTCTCAGCCATCAGCACTTGCTACGACTTCGAATACCTCGAATCCTTTTTCATTTCCAGATCAGTTGAGCCGTATTGGTTTTGGTTTTCGTGCAGCAAATTGTGCTGACGTTGTTGAAAGTTTGCTTTCAATTAAATCAAATGCTGTCGGGTTTGATGATGTTCACCCTAAGTTTTTGTGTATGATTCTGCCAATAGTACTGCCTTATATAACATTTGTTTTTAATACTATCTTGATGTCAGGAGTCTATCCGAATCTGTGGAAGATTGCCAAAGTCATTCCAATTCCCAAAAACGCCAAAGGTGTGGAATTTCGTCCTATCTCTGTGTTACCATTTCTGTCGAAAGTCTTTGAACGAATCCTCCAGAAACAAATCAATAATCATCTTACAACTAACTCGATGCTAACGCCGGAGCAATCTGGTTTTCGGAAAAAACACAGTTGTATTACAGCGCTTCTTAACGTTACTGAAGACATTCGACATGCATTAGATAAAGATGAGGTAACGTTCTTGGTTCTGCTCGATTTCTCAAAGGCTTTCGACTCTGTTAACTATGATATCTTATGTAAAAAGCTTATGCATAACTTCAATTTTTCTTCAAGTGCGGCAAAACTGATCTATTCATATTTGACTGATAGGAAACAAGCAGTGCAAGTTGGTGATAGCTTGTCCAATTTTCTCCCAAATGTCAAAGGTGTTCCCCAAGGTTCTATACTTGGTCCTTTACTGTTCTCTATTTACGTTAACGAGCTGCCGTCTCTATTTGACCATTGTTCGACTCATTTATATGCTGACGATGTTCAATTGTATTTTAGCTGCCCTCTTGGGCTCATAGAGCATGGAGTCTTTTGTGTCAACAAAGACCTAGAAAAAATCTCAAAATGGTCAGAGTTAAACGGCCTTATCTTAAATCCAAAGAAATCAAAATGTATTGTTATATCGAGGAAAACTCTAAATCTTGATTATTTTTCTCCGATAGTGTTGAAAGATGCCCAAATCGATTTTGTGGATACTGCAAAAAATCTCGGTGTAATTTTTAACCGCTCTTTGACCTGGGACAACCACATTAATGTTATTGCTGGCAAAGTGTATGGGGTTTTACGTACTTTATGGGTAACTAAGAGCTTTACACCATTTAAAACTCGTTTTCTTCTTGCCAAGACTCTGATAATTCCCATTCTGACATACGGCTGTGAAATATTTTGTAACTGCAGTTTTGCTAGCATGCGTAAACTCAATGTCGTCTTCAATAGTACCTTACGTTATGTCTATGGTTTGAGTAGGTATGATCGATTAGCCGGTTTTTCCCAACGCTTGCTGGGTATGACCTTTGAAAAGTTTCTTGAACTTAGGTGTCTAGTTTTGCTCTCTGACATTATGATTTCGCACCAACCACAATACTGCTTTGAGAGAATTACATTCGCGGTCTCGACAAGGTCTCGTCAATTGATTCATCCTCGTTGTTCGTGTTTAACATCTCAGCGTCAATTTTTCGTAAATTCCGTCCGTCTTTGGAACTCATTACCACGAAATATTAAGGAAATTCAAAACGCAACAAGAATTAAAAGACTATTAATAAACCACTTTCGAACTTATACAAATGTAAATAACTAAAAATTTTAACTTAAATCTGTTTCATAATATGCTTCAATTTTAATAACTTCTTTTTATCTTGCTCTTTATCTTGTTAAATTAGCTAATGACTAGCTTATAAGATATTATATCTTACAGTTGTTAGGCATTCATGAAATAAAATAAAATAAATAAATAAAATAAATAAGCTCACCAAATGTATCTAGATTGGCCTAGAAAGGGTCTTTAAAGTCAATTTTTTGATGTGCTCGGATCGAAAACCGGTTAATGAGGATGAATTGTATTCCCTTTTCAGAGTATTTTGATATAATATGACGAGTATCTGAAGACCTGAAAAAATCCACTTTCAAGCTCACCAAATGTATCTAGATTGGCCTAGAAAGGGTCTTTAAAGTCAATTTTTTGATGTGCTCGGATCGAAAAGCGGTTAATGAGGATGAATTGTATTCCCTTTTCTGAGTATTTTGATATAATATGACGAGTATCTGAAGACCTGAAAAAATCCACTTTCAAGCTCACCAAATGTATCTAGTCAATAAGACAATAAAGTCAATTTTTTGATGTGCTCGGATCGAAAAGCGGTTAATGAGGATGAATTGTATTCCCTTTTCTGAGTATTTTGATATTATATGACGAGTATCTGAAGACCTGAAAAAATCCACTTTCAATCTCACCAAATGTATCTAGATTGGCCTAGAAAGGGTCTTTAAAGTCAATTTTTTGATGTGCTCGGATCGAAAACCGGTTAATGAGGATGAATTGTATTCCCTTTTCTGAGTATTTTGATATAATATGACGAGTATCTGAAGACCTGAAAAAATCCACTTTCAAGCTCACCAAATGTATCTAGATTGGCCTAGAAAGGGTCTTTAAAGTCAATTTTTTGATGTGCTCGGATCGAAAACCGGTTAATGAGGATGAATTGTATTCCCTTTTCTGAGTATTTTGATATAATATGACGAGTATCTGAAGACCTGAAAAAATCCACTTTCAAGCTCACCAAATGTATCTAGTCAATAAGACAATAAAGTCAATTTTTTGATGTGCTCGGATCGAAAAGCGGTTAGTGAGGATGAATTGTATTCCCTTTTCTGAGTATTTTGATATAATATGACGAGTATCTGAAGACCTGAAAAAATCCACTTTCAAGCTCACCAAATGTATCTAGTCAATAAGACAATAAAGTCAATTTTTTGATGTGCTCGGATCGAAAAGCGGTTAGTGAGGATGAATTGTATTCCCTTTTCAGAGTATTTTGATATAATATGACGAGTATCTGAAGACCTGAAAAAATCCACTTTCAAGCTCACCAAATGTATCTAGATTGGCCTAGAAAGGGTCTTTAAAGTCAATTTTTTGATGTGCTCGGATCGAAAAGCGGTTAATGAGGATGAATTGTATTCCCTTTTCTGAGTATTTTGATATAATATGACGAGTATCTGAAGACCTGAAAAAATCCACTTTCAAGCTCACCAAATGTATCTAGTCAATAAGACAATAAAGTCAATTTTTTGATGTGCTCGGATCGAAAACCTGTTAATGAGGATGAATTGTATTCCCTTTTCTGAGTATTTTGATATAATATGACGAGTATCTGAAGACCTGAAAAAATCCACTTTCAAGCTCACCAAATGTATCTAGATTGGCCTAGAAAGGGTCTTTAAAGTCAATTTTTTGATGTGCTCGGATCGAAAACCGGTTAATGAGGATGAATTGTATTCCCTTTTCTGAGTATTTTGATATAATATGACGAGTATCTGAAGACCTGAAAAAATCCACTTTCAAGCTCACCAAATGTATCTAGTCAATAAGACAATAAAGTCAATTTTTTGATGTGCTCGGATCGAAAAGCGGTTAGTGAGGATGAATTGTATTCCCTTTTCAGAGTATTTTGATATAATATGACGAGTATCTGAAGACCTGAAAAAATCCACTTTCAAGCTACCCAAATGTATCTAGATTGGCCTAGAAAGGGTCTTTAAAGTCAATTTTTTGATGTGCTCGGATCGAAAACCGGTTAATGAGGATGAATTGTATTCCCTTTTCTGAGTATTTTGATATAATATGACGAGTATCTGAAGACCTGAAAAAATCCACTTTCAAGCTCACCAAATGTATCTAGTCAATAAGACAATAAAGTCAATTTTTTGATGTGCTCGGATCGAAAACCGGTTAATGAGGATGAATTGTATTCCCTTTTCAGAGTATTTTGATATAATATGACGAGTATCTGAAGACCTGAAAAAATCCACTTTCAAGCTACCCAAATGTATCTAGATTGGCCTAGAAAGGGTCTTTAAAGTCAACTTTTTGATGTGCTCGGATCGAAAACCGGTTAATGAGGATGAATTGTATTCCCTTTTCTGAGTATTTTGATATAATATGACGAGTATCTGAAGACCTGAAAAAATCCACTTTCAAGCTCACCAAATGTATCTAGTCAATAAGACAATAAAGTCAATTTTTTGATGTGCTCGGATCGAAAAGCGGTTAGTGAGGATGAATTGTATTCCCTTTTCTGAGTATTTTGATATAATATGACGAGTATCTGAAGACCTGAAAAAATCCACTTTCAAGCTCACCAAATGTATCTAGATTGGCCTAGAAAGGTCTTTAAAGTCAATTTTTTGATGTGCTCGGATCGAAAAACGGTTAATGAGGATGAATTGTATTCCCTTTTCTGAGTATTTTGATATAATATGACGAGTATCTGAAGACCTGAAAAAATCCACTTTCAAGCTCACCAAATGTATCTAGTCAATAAGACAATAAAGTCAATTTTTTGATGTGCTCGGATCGAAAACCGGTTAGTGAGGATGAATTGTATTCCCTTTTCTGAGTATTTTGATATAATATGACGAGTATCTGAAGACCTGAAAAAATCCACTTTCAAGCTCACCAAATGTATCTAGTCAATAAGACAATAAAGTCAATTTTTTGATGTGCTCGGATCGAAAAGCGGTTAGTGAGGATGAATTGTATTCCCTTTTCTGAGTATTTTGATATAATATGACGAGTATCTGAAGACCTGAAAAAATCCACTTTCAAGCTCACCAAATGTATCTAGTCAATAAGACAATAAAGTCAATTTTTTGATGTGCTCGGATCGAAAACCGGTTAATGAGGATGAATTGTATTCCCTTTTCTGAGTATTTTGATATAATATGACGAGTATCTGAAGACCTGAAAAAATCCACTTTCAAGCTCACCAAATGTATCTAGATTGGCCTAGAAAGGGTCTTTAAAGTCAATTTTTTGATGTGCTCTGATCGAAAACCGGTTAATGAGGATGAATTGTATTCCCTTTTCTGAGTATTTTGATATAATATGACGAGTATCTGAAGACCTGAAAAAATCCACTTTCAAGCTCACCAAATGTATCTAGTCAATAAGACAATAAAGTCAATTTTTTGATGTGCTCGGATCGAAAAGCGGTTAGTGAGGATGAATTGTATTCCCTTTTCTGAGTATTTTGATATGATATGACGAGTATCTGAAGACCTGAAAAAATCCACTTTCAAGCTACCCAAATGTATCTAGATTGGCCTAGAAAGGGTCTTTAAAGTCAATTTTTTGATGTGCTCGGATCGAAAACCGGTTAATGAGGATGAATTGTATTCCCTTTTCTGAGTATTTTGATATAGTATGACGAGTATCTGAAGACCTGAAAAAATCCACTTTCAAGCTCACCAAATGTATCTAGTCAATAAGACAATAAAGTCAATTTTTTGATGTGCTCGGATCGAAAACCGGTTAATGAGGATGAATTGTATTCCCTTTTCAGAGTATTTTGATATAATATGACGAGTATCTGAAGACCTGAAAAAATCCACTTTCAAGCTACCCAAATGTATCTAGATTGGCCTAGAAAGGGTCTTTAAAGTCAACTTTTTGATGTGCTCGGATCGAAAACCGGTTAATGAGGATGAATTGTATTCCCTTTTCTGAGTATTTTGATATAATATGACGAGTATCTGAAGACCTGAAAAAATCCACTTTCAAGCTCACCAAATGTATCTAGTCAATAAGACAATAAAGTCAATTTTTTGATGTGCTCGGATCGAAAAGCGGTTAGTGAGGATGAATTGTATTCCATTTTCTGAGTATTTTGATATAATATGACGAGTATCTGAAGACCTGAAAAAATCCACTTTCAAGCTCACCAAATGTATCTAGATTGGCCTAGAAAGGGTCTTTAAAGTCAATTTTTTGATGTGCTCGGATCGAAAAGCGGTTAATGAGGATGAATTGTATTCCCTTTTCTGAGTATTTTGATATAATATGACGAGTATCTGAAGACCTGAAAAAATCCACTTTCAAGCTCACCAAATGTATCTAGATTGGCCTAGAAAGGGTCTTTAAAGTCAATTTTTTGATGTGCTCGGATCGAAAAGCGGTTAATGAGGATGAATTGTATTCCCTTTTCTGAGTATTTTGATATAATATGACGAGTATCTGAAGACCTGAAAAAATCCACTTTCAAGCTCACCAAATGTATCTAGATTGGCCTAGAAAGGGTCTTTAAAGTCAATTTTTTGATGTGCTCGGATCGAAAAGCGGTTAATGAGGATGAATTGTATTCCCTTTTCTGAGTATTTTGATATAATATGACGAGTATCTGAAGACCTGAAAAAATCCACTTTCAAGCTCACCAAATGTATCTAGTCAATAAGACAATAAAGTCAATTTTTTGATGTGCTCGGATCGAAAAGCGGTTAGTGAGGATGAATTGTATTCCCTTTTCTGAGTATTTTGATATAATATGACGAGTATCTGAAGACCTGAAAAAATCCACTTTCAAGCTCACCAAATGTATCTAGATTGGCCTAGAAAGGGTCTTTAAAGTCAATTTTTTGATGTGCTCGGATCGAAAAGCGGTTAATGAGGATGAATTGTATTCCCTTTTCTGAGTATTTTGATATAATATGACGAGTATCTGAAGACCTGAAAAAATCCACTTTCAAGCTCACCAAATGTATCTAGTCAATAAGACAATAAAGTCAATTTTTTGATGTGCTCGGATCAAAAACCGGTTAATGAGGATGAATTGTATTCCCTTTTCTGAGTATTTTGATATAATATGACGAGTATCTGAAGACCTGAAAAAATCCACTTTCAAGCTCACCAAATGTATCTAGATTGGCCTAGAAAGGGTCTTTAAAGTCAATTTTTTGATGTGCTCGGATCGAAAACCGGTTAATGAGGATGAATTGTATTCCCTTTTCAGAGTATTTTGATATAATATGACGAGTATCTGAAGACCTGAAAAAATCCACTTTCAAGCTCACCAAATGTATCTAGATTGGCCTAGAAAGGGTCTTTAAAGTCAATTTTTTGATGTGCTCGGATCGAAAAGCGGTTAGTGAGGATGAATTGTATTCCCTTTTCTGAGTATTTTGATATAATATGACGAGTATCTGAAGACCTGAAAAAATCCACTTTCAAGCTCACCAAATGTATCTAGTCAATAAGACAATAAAGTCAATTTTTTGATGTGCTCGGATCAAAAACCGGTTAATGAGGATGAATTGTATTCCCTTTTCTGAGTATTTTGATATAATATGACGAGTATCTGAAGACCTGAAAAAATCCACTTTCAAGCTCACCAAATGTATCTAGATTGGCCTAGAAAGGGTCTTTAAAGTCAATTTTTTGATGTGCTCGGATCGAAAACCGGTTAATGAGGATGAATTGTATTCCCTTTTCTGAGTATTTTGATATAATATGACGAGTATCTGAAGACCTGAAAAAATCCACTTTCAAGCTCACCAAATGTATCTAGTCAATAAGACAATAAAGTCAATTTTTTGATGTGCTCGGATCGAAAAGCGGTTAGTGAGGATGAATTGTATTCCCTTTTCTGAGTATTTTGATATAATATGACGAGTATCTGAAGATCTGAAAAAATCCACTTTCAAGCTACCCAAATGTATCTAGATTGGCCTAGAAAGGGTCTTTAAAGTCAATTTTTTGATGTGCTCGGATCGAAAACCGGTTAATGAGGATGAATTGTATTCCCTTTTCTGAGTATTTTGATATAATATGACGAGTATCTGAAGACCTGAAAAAATCCACTTTCAAGCTCACCAAATGTATCTAGTCAATAAGACAATAAAGTCAATTTTTTGATGTGCTCGGATCGAAAACCGGTTAATGAGGATGAATTGTATTCCCTTTTCAGAGTATTTTGATATAATATGACGAGTATCTGAAGACCTGAAAAAATCCACTTTCAAGCTACCCAAATGTATCTAGATTGGCCTAGAAAGGGTCTTTAAAGTCAACTTTTTGATGTGCTCGGATCGAAAACCGGTTAATGAGGATGAATTGTATTCCCTTTTCTGAGTATTTTGATATAATATGACGAGTATCTGAAGACCTGAAAAAATCCACTTTCAAGCTCACCAAATGTATCTAGTCAATAAGACAATAAAGTCAATTTTTTGATGTGCTCGGATCGAAAAGCGGTTAGTGAGGATGAATTGTATTCCATTTTCTGAGTATTTTGATATAATATGACGAGTATCTGAAGACCTGAAAAAATCCACTTTCAAGCTCACCAAATGTATCTAGATTGGCCTAGAAAGGGTCTTTAAAGTCAATTTTTTGATGTGCTCGGATCGAAAAGCGGTTAATGAGGATGAATTGTATTCCCTTTTCTGAGTATTTTGATATAATATGACGAGTATCTGAAGACCTGAAAAAATCCACTTTCAAGCTCACCAAATGTATCTAGTCAATAAGACAATAAAGTCAATTTTTTGATGTGCTCGGATCGAAAAGCGGTTAGTGAGGATGAATTGTATTCCCTTTTCTGAGTATTTTGATATAATATGACGAGTATCTGAAGACCTGAAAAAATCCACTTTCAAGCTCACCAAATGTATCTAGATTGGCCTAGAAAGGGTCTTTAAAGTCAATTTTTTGATGTGCTCGGATCGAAAAGCGGTTAATGAGGATGAATTGTATTCCCTTTTCTGAGTATTTTGATATAATATGACGAGTATCTGAAGACCTGAAAAAATCCACTTTCAAGCTCACCAAATGTATCTAGTCAATAAGACAATAAAGTCAATTTTTTGATGTGCTCGGATCAAAAACCGGTTAATGAGGATGAATTGTATTCCCTTTTCTGAGTATTTTGATATAATATGACGAGTATCTGAAGACCTGAAAAAATCCACTTTCAAGCTCACCAAATGTATCTAGATTGGCCTAGAAAGGGTCTTTAAAGTCAATTTTTTGATGTGCTCGGATCGAAAACCGGTTAATGAGGATGAATTGTATTCCCTTTTCAGAGTATTTGGATATAATATGACGAGTATCTGAAGACCTGAAAAAATCCACTTTCAAGCTCACCAAATGTATCTAGATTGGCCTAGAAAGGGTCTTTAAAGTCAATTTTTTGATGTGCTCGGATCGAAAAGCGGTTAATGAGGATGAATTGTATTCCCTTTTCTGAGTATTTTGATATAATATGACGAGTATCTGAAGACCTGAAAAAATCCACTTTCAAGCTCACCAAATGTATCTAGATTGGCCTAGAAAGGGTCTTTAAAGTCAATTTTTTGATGTGCTCGGATCGAAAACCGGTTAATGAGGATGAATTGTATTCCCTTTTCAGAGTATTTTGATATAATATGACGAGTATCTGAAGACCTGAAAAAAATCCACTTTCAAGCTCACCAAATGTATCTAGATTGGCCTAGAAAGGGTCTTTAAAGTAAATTTTTTGATGTGCTCGGATCGAAAAGCGGTTAATGAGGATGAATTGTATTCCCTTTTCTGAGTATTTTGATATAATATGACGAGTATCTGAAGACCTGAAAAAATCCACTTTCAAGCTCACCAAATGTATCTAGTCAATAAGACAATAAAGTCAATTTTTTGATGTGCTCGGATCGAAAAGCGGTTAATGAGGATGAATTGTATTCCCTTTTCTGAGTATTTTGATATTATATGACGAGTATCTGAAGACCTGAAAAAATCCACTTTCAAGCTCACCAAATGTATCTAGATTGGCCTAGAAAGGGTCTTTAAAGTCAATTTTTTGATGTGCTCGGATCGAAAACCGGTTAATGAGGATGAATTGTATTCCCTTTTCTGAGTATTTTGATATAATATGACGAGTATCTGAAGACCTGGAAAAATCCACTTTCAAGCTCACCAAATGTATTTCATTTCATTTCATTTTTATTCATTCCAACTTAAAGTTAAAGCTTAACAATTTAAATATTAGTAATAAATAATTAAGTACATCAAGTGGAAGAAATAATCATTCAGTAACTATTTAAAGTTAGTGTTGAATGATTCATAAAAATTAAAATTTTAAGAATTCACGGGACTGTAGTGGGGTAGAAAAATATATAAGAACAGAAATAAGAGAGAAAAGTAATTAGAAAAGGATTACATCATTTAGAATAAGAATGCAAAATTAAGCTACTCGAGAAAATATTTTTAAGACACACATCGAAAAATTGATTCAATACTTATATAGTCGATATTAAATAACCATTGTTTGACCTTATTGAGAAATGAATGGAAATTGGAAGTTTGTCTTACAGCAATCGGTAGTTTATTAAAACATTTAGGACCAGTAATGGTAAAAAAACGACAAAATTTGGTTTTATGAGCAACTGGGACAGTAACTAACGCTTGATTGTTTACACGTAAGTTATAACAAACGGAGTTCCTATTTAAAGTGTTTCCACTTTGTTTGAAGAATTCTCTAAGAACTTTAAAAATATAGAGATGCCTTAATGGAAGAATTCTCAATTCTCTAAAAAGCGGCCAACAGTGTGCAAAGCGATTTCTACCACAAATGATTCTTATTAAAAATTTTTGAGCTTTGAATAAGGAATCAAAAGTATTCTCATAAGAACCTCCCCAAGCAGTTATACCATACTGCAGTTTGGAGTTAGCAAGCGCGTAGTAAAACATAGATAGTACCTTACGAGAACAATACGGTCTGAGAAGGAACATTTTTCTTGCGACCAGTAACAAACCAGATTTAATTGTTTGTACATGCGAGATCCAATTCAAATTAACCCTAGTTTACAAACTGGGGTCCATTTGGACCCCAGAGCATGTTTGAACACTCATAACTTTTTTGTTTTTCATTTTTTTTAAATGGGATTTTTACTCAGTGAACAAAATTTAATTTTTTATTCATTTCTTAAGTTGAAACGATTATCAGATGCTTACAGATTTTTCTGCGATTTTTTTGTGAAAAGAAACCGTCCACCCGAACTGGGGTCCATTTGGACCCCAGTACTGAAATTCTATGAAAAATTATATTTTTTCGAATAAATAATTATTTTATTTTAAAAGCAGCCTAGTTTATGTTTAGAACGATTTAACTTGAAGTTGTGAGCAGTTTCGGGAGACATTTAACACATAAGGTTCTAGTGTGGCAAGGGCAACAACATCTGCCACATCCATCGCAGGTGGTTCTGGTTTTCTTGTCATCTGCTCTTGGGCAAAGGTGACATCTGCTTCTTTTACAAGAGAACCTTTCAGGGACTGTTGGTTGTTTTTCCTGAACTCTCCCCAAAATACAGAGAGCATCCAATGCAGATTTTCCCATATGCCAGATTGTGTTGCTGGTTGGGAACGGTTATTCAATTCTGACTCAACCAGTTCCTCCGCTAGATCGATGAGTTTATCACTTCTGTACAAAGTTTTGTTTCTTCTAGGTGGATTGAAGTGTCGAAAAATGATAACAGTTGCTAGGGCTGCTACGTCCAGTAAGTTGTAGAATACAACCATCGGCCAGCGATTTGTTTGACGTGTACATGAATATACCGAAACCATTTGGTCGAATACATCGACTCCACCTTTGGTGCGGTTACAATCCAGTATCATTGCAGGCTTACTTTGATGACCGGAAGTGGCTTTCTCACAGTTATGTTGTGTTGATAGCAATACCACTTGTTTGTTTGGCTTCGGAACATAACTCACCAATGCCATTTTTCCAGAAAATCCAAAAATGGATGAGTGGACTGAACGATACTACTTTTTGTTATTGACCTTTACAGGCTCATACTGGTCATCAAGAACCTCCTTCGCTACAAAAGGTCTAGGCAAATCTCTTTTGTTTTTCCGAATCGTGCCAAGATTAGTGATCTTCTTATCCAGCAACTTCAAGAAATTATCAATAGTGAGGTTGCGTCAAGAATTGAAATATGATGGCATCAACGACATCACCACATCATATCCACGACCAAGTCCTGTATTTTGGTCAGAGCTACCAGTGTAGATAGAAAACTTCAGTGGATAGCCCTTTGAGCTTTCACTAAGCCACCTAAACTTCAAGCCATATATCGCAGGCTTGATTGGCATGTATTGGGGAAATTCAATCCTTTTCAGGTCATAAAATTATTTGATGACCTGACCAAACTGAACTAATGACTATTTTTTTTGAGATAGGCATACCTGCCAGGAACAATTGATGTGGATGAATTTTACAATCAGTAATTACGTACAAAAGACATATCGAAAAGGATAAGCGGGAATCCCAGATTTGCGAAATTAGGCAATTTTCTCAATTCAATTTTGTTTTTGAAATTGAAAAATTTTATTGCTGACCTCCTACATACATGCATAATGACATCTCTGCTTAAATTTCTTTATCCCTGCTATATATAATACTTAGAAACAATTCATACAATAGCCAGAAGAACTATAACTGAACAATATAAGTCAGAAATCAAAAAAATTTCGAAGAAAAAATCGTGGGGTCCATTTGGACCCCAGTTCGGGTGGACACGACTTTTGCCGGTTTGTAAACGAGGGTTAAAGTAAATTTTTACCCCCAAATATTTAAATTCCCTTACTGAATCTATATTAAAACATTTATTCGAGCATCGATAATTATCATCAAAGTTTTTGATACCACAGGTATGCACAGGTAAACAAAATCTATCACAGTCGTGAGAATGAAAAATTATGTTAAAATCAATTAGATCACTTCCTTTCATTTTGAAAGCCATTAATTTAGTTTTCTCACTAACAATCAGCTTGTGAAAAGCAAACCATTGCCTTAGTTTCTGCAGATCTTCCTCGATTTTAACTATGCAGTCTACCAAAGTGTTTTCATTATATGCAAAAGCTATATCATCCGCAAATGCTGTGGGTAGTCCATTGAAGGTTTGATCGAAAAGTGAATTAATATAAATTAAAAACAAAAGTGGACCAAGGACAGAACCTTGTGGAACACCATTCAATATTGTCAGTGAACTGCTAAAATTTTCGTTGATCTTAACAATTTGCTTTCTACCTTTGAGATAAGAGCAGAACCATTTATAAACATCACCTCTGAAGCCAGAGTTATACAGTTTATCTAGAAGCAAATTGTGATCTACTAAATCAAAAGCTTTTGACATATCTATGAAAAGCGCCATGGTAGATTTTGAGTTATTAAACCCTTCATATAATGTGGTACATAATTTAAGTATAGCATCTTCTGTAGACTTACCAGATCGAAAGCCAAACTGATTGTTGGAGAAAAAATTCTGACCATCCAAAAAAGAAATCATTCGACATTTCACAAGTTTTTCAAATAGTTTTGAAAAAGTCGGAAGAAGAGAAATAGGCCTGTAGTTTTGAACATCTTTACGATTTCCTTTTTTATATAGCGGTATAACTTCTGCACATTTTAATGCCTGTGGAAAGCATCCCTTGCTTATAAAATAGTTATACAAGTAACACAAAATGTCACTTATATTGAAAGCAATTTTTTTTAAAAGCATATTTGTAACTCCGTCGCTAGTACACGAACTTTTATTTTTTAAAGACATTATAAGTTTAAATATTTCTTCCGAAGTGATTGTATTAAAAACAAAACTGTTCATTGACCTGCTATCTGCATTGATTGGTGAAATATTGTTGCACTGGCAAGAGTAATTAGACTCAGTAGAGGGCTTGAGGCTCTCTGAAACTTCAATGAAGTATTCGTTAAATTTGTTTGCTATGCTGCCTGAATCAGATAAAATAACATCATCTACTTCCAAAGCATCAATAGGTTTTGGCTGACGATTTTTTCCTAAAATATTGTCCACAATTCTCCATTCTTCCTTGCTATTACCTTTGGCACAATTCATCTTATTGATATAAAAACAATCGCGTGTATCAATGATTTCTTTGTTTAAAGCCTTACACATTTTTTTATAGTATTCCTTAAGTCTCAAGTTTGAAGATTGCTTAGCGCACTGAATTCCTATTTTCTTTTTCTTTTCTATTTTTTTTAATAAGACTTTTGTCATCCATGGTTTAATTGTTTTGACATTTTTACCATTTGTATCAGGCACGGACACAGAAGTGCAGTCATCGACGTGTTTCCTTAAAATAGATAAAAAAACGTCATATGCAACCGAAGGATCGTCTTCAGAGAAGACGGGTTCCCAAAACTCGTATTTTAAACACTCATTTAACATGCTATAATTTATACGAAGGCTGTCACCTAAGGACGGAGAAACATTAGCAGGTATAAGTCTGCTTTCAATCTAGTCAATAAGACAATAAAGTCAATTTTTTGATGTGCTCGGATCGAAAAGCGGTTAGTGAGGATGAATTATATTCCCTTTTCTGAGTATTTTGATATAATATGACGAGTATCTGAAGACCTGAAAAAATCCACTTTCAAGCTCACCAAATGTATCTAGTCAATAAGACAATAAAGTCAATTTTTTGATGTGCTCGGATCGAAAACCGGTTAATGAGGATGAATTGTATTCCCTTTTCTGAGTATTTTGATATAATATGACGAGTATCTGAAGACCTGAAAAAATCCACTTTCAAGCTCACCAAATGTATCTAGATTGGCCTAGAAAGGGTCTTTAAAGTCAATTTTTTGATGTGCTCGGATCGAAAACCGGTTAATGAGGATGAATTGTATTCCCTTTTCTGAGTATTTTGATATAATATGACGAGTATCTGAAGACCTGAAAAAATCCACTTTCAAGCTCACCAAATGTATCTAGATTGGCCTAGAAAGGGTCTTTAAAGTCAATTTTTTGATGTGCTCGGATCGAAAACCGGTTAATGAGGATGAATTGTATTCCCTTTTCTGAGTATTTTGATATAATATGACGAGTATCTGAAGACCTGAAAAAATCCACTTTCAAGCTCACCAAATGTATCTAGTCAATAAGACAATAAAGTCAATTTTTTGATGTGCTCGGATCGAAAAGCGGTTAATGAGGATGAATTGTATTCCCTTTTCTGAGTATTTTGATATTATATGACGAGTATCTGAAGACCTGAAAAAATCCACTTTCAAGCTCACCAAATGTATCTAGATTGGCCTAGAAAGGGTCTTTAAAGTCAATTTTTTGATGTGCTCGGATCGAAAACCGGTTAATGAGGATGAATTGTATTCCCTTTTCTGAGTATTTTGATATAATATGACGAGTATCTGAAGACCTGGAAAAATCCACTTTCAAGCTCACCAAATGTATCTAGTCAATAAGACAATAAAGTCAATTTTTTGATGTGCTCGGATCGAAAAGCGGTTAGTGAGGATGAATTGTATTCCCTTTTCTGAGTATTTTGATATAATATGACGAGTATCTGAAGACCTGAAAAAATCCACTTTCAAGCTCACCAAATGTATCTAGTCAATAAGACAATAAAGTCAACTTTTTGATGTGCTCGGATCGAAAAGCGGTTAGTGAGGATGAATTGTATTCCCTTTTCTGAGTATTTTGATATAATATGACGAGTATCTGAAGACCTGAAAAAATCCACTTTCAAGCTACCCAAATGTATCTAGATTGGCCTAGAAAGGGTCTTTAAAGTCAATTTTTTGATGTGCTCGGATCGAAAACCGGTTAATGAGGATGAATTGTATTCCCTTTTCTGAGTATTTTGATATAATATGACGAGTATCTGAAGACCTGAAAAAATCCACTTTCAAGCTCACCAAATGTATCTAGATTGGCCTAGAAAGGGTCTTTAAAGTCAATTTTTTGATGTGCTCGGATCGAAAACCGGTTAATGAGGATGAATTGTATTCCTTTTTCTGAGTATTTTGATATAATATGACGAGTATCTGAAGACCTGAAAAAATCCACTTTCAAGCTCACCAAATGTATCTAGTCAATAAGACAATAAAGTCAATTTTTTGATGTGCTCGGATCGAAAAGCGGTTAGTGAGGATGAATTGTATTCCCTTTTCTGAGTATTTTGATATAATATGACGAGTATCTGAAGACCTGAAAAAATCCACTTTCAAGCTCACCAAATGTATCTAGTCAATAAGACAATAAAGTCAATTTTTTGATGTGCTCGGATCGAAAAGCGGTTAGTGAGGATGAATTGTATTCCCTTTTCAGAGTATTTTGATATAATATGACGAGTATCTGAAGACCTGAAAAAATCCACTTTCAAGCTCACCAAATGTATCTAGATTGGCCTAGAAAGGGTCTTTAAAGTCAATTTTTTGATGTGCTCGGATCGAAAAGCGGTTAATGAGGATGAATTGTATTCCCTTTTCTGAGTATTTTGATATAATATGACGAGTATCTGAAGACCTGAAAAAATCCACTTTCAAGCTCACCAAATGTATCTAGTCAATAAGACAATAAAGTCAATTTTTTGATGTGCTCGGATCGAAAACCTGTTAATGAGGATGATTTGTATTCCCTTTTCTGAGTATTTTGATATAATATGACGAGTATCTGAAGACCTGAAAAAATCCACTTTCAAGCTCACCAAATGTATCTAGATTGGCCTAGAAAGGGTCTTTAAAGTCAATTTTTTGATGTGCTCGGATCGAAAACCGGTTAATGAGGATGAATTGTATTCCCTTTTCTGAGTATTTTGATATAATATGACGAGTATCTGAAGACCTGAAAAAATCCACTTTCAAGCTCACCAAATGTATCTAGTCAATAAGACAATAAAGTCAATTTTTTGATGTGCTCGGATCGAAAAGCGGTTAGTGAGGATGAATTGTATTCCCTTTTCTGAGTATTTTGATATAATATGACGAGTATCTGAAGACCTGAAAAGATCCACTTTCAAGCTCACCAAATGTATCTAGTCAATAAGACAATAAAGTCAATTTTTTGATGTGCTCGGATCGAAAAGCGGTTAGTGAGGATGAATTGTATTCCCTTTTCTGAGTATTTTGATATAATATGACGAGTATCTGAAGACCTGAAAAAATCCACTTTCAAGCTCACTAAATGTATCTAGATTGGCCTAGAAAGGGTCTTTAAAGTAAATTTTTTAAATAACGGTTAATGAGGATGAATTGTATTCCCTTTTCTGAGTATTTTGATATAATATGACGAGTATCTGAAGACCTGAAAAAATCCACTTTCAAGCTCACCAAATGTATCTAGTCAATAAGACAATAAAGTCAATTTTTTGATGTGCTCGGATCGAAAACCGGTTAATGAGGATGAATTGTATTCCCTTTTCTGAGTATTTTGATATAATATGACGAGTATCTGAAGACCTGAAAAAATCCACTTTCAAGCTCACCAAATGTATCTAGTCAATAAGACAATAAAGTCAATTTTTTGATGTGCTCGGATCGAAAACCGGTTAATGAGGATGAATTGTATTCCCTTTTCTGAGTATTTTGATATAATATGACGAGTATCTGAAGACCTGAAAAAATCCACTTTCAAGCTCACCAAATGTATCTAGATTGGCCTAGAAAGGGTCTTTAAAGTCAATTTTTTGATGTGCTCGGATCGAAAACCGGTTAATGAGGATGAATTGTATTCCCTTTTCTGAGTATTTTGATATAATATGACGAGTATCTGAAGACCTGAAAAAATCCACTTTCAAGCTCACCAAATGTATCTAGTCAATAAGACAATAAAGTCAATTTTTTGATGTGCTCGGATCGAAAGCGGTTAGTGAGGATGAATTGTATTCCCTTTTCTGAGTATTTTGATATAATATGACGAGTATCTGAAGACCTGAAAAAATCCACTTTCAAGCTCACCAAATGTATCTAGTCAATAAGACAATAAAGTCAATTTTTTGATGTGCTCGGATCGAAAAGCGGTTAGTGAGGATGAATTGTATTCCCTTTTCTGAGTATTTTGATATAATATGACGAGTATCTGAAGACCTGAAAAAATCCACTTTCAAGCTCACCAAATGTATCTAGTCAATAAGACAATAAAGTCAATTTTTTGATGTGCTCGGATCGAAAACCGGTTAATGAGGATGAATTGTATTCCCTTTTCTGAGTATTTTGATATAATATGACGAGTATCTGAAGACCTGAAAAAATCCACTTTCAAGCTCACCAAATGTATCTAGTCAATAAGACAATAAAGTCAATTTTTTGATGTGCTCGGATCGAAAAGCGGTTAGTGAGGATGAATTGTATTCCCTTTTCTGAGTATTTTGATATAATATGACGAGTATCTGAAGACCTGAAAAAATCCACTTTCAAGCTCACCAAATGTATCTAGTCAATAAGACAATAAAGTCAATTTTTTGATGTGCTCGGATCGAAAACCGGTTAATGAGGATGAATTATATTCCCTTTTCTGAGTATTTTGATATAATATGACGAGTATCTGAAGACCTGAAAAAATCCACTTTCAAGCTCACCAAATGTATCTAGTCAATAAGACAATAAAGTCAATTTTTTGATGTGCTCGGATCGAAAAGCGGTTAATGAGGATGAATTGTATTCCCTTTTCTGAGTATTTTGATATAATATGACGAGTATCTGAAGACCTGAAAAAATCCACTTTCAAGCTCACCAAATGTATCTAGTCAATAAGACAATAAAGTCAATTTTTTGATGTGCTCGGATCGAAAAGCGGTTAATGAGGATGAATTGTATTCCCTTTTCTGAGTATTTTGATATAATATGACGAGTATCTGAAGACCTGAAAAAATCCACTTTCAAGCTCACCAAATGTATCTAGTCAATAAGACAATAAAGTCAATTTTTTGATGTGCTCGGATCGAAAAGCGGTTAGTGAGGATGAATTGTATTCCCTTTTCTGAGTATTTTGATATAATATGACGAGTATCTGAAGACCTGAAAAGATCCACTTTCAAGCTCACCAAATGTATCTAGTCAATAAGACAATAAAGTCAATTTTTTGATGTGCTCGGATCGAAAAGCGGTTAGTGAGGATGAATTGTATTCCCTTTTCTGAGTATTTTGATATAATATGACGAGTATCTGAAGACCTGAAAAAATCCACTTTCAAGCTCACTAAATGTATCTAGATTGGCCTAGAAAGGGTCTTTAAAGTAAATTTTTTAAATAACGGTTAATGAGGATGAATTGTATTCCATTTTCTGAGTATTTTGATATAATATGACGAGTATCTGAAGACCTGAAAAAATCCACTTTCAAGCTCACCAAATGTATCTAGTCAATAAGACAATAAAGTCAATTTTTTGATGTGCTCGGATCGAAAACCGGTTAATGAGGATGAATTGTATTCCCTTTTCTGAGTATTTTGATATAATATGACGAGTATCTGAAGACCTGAAAAAATCCACTTTCAAGCTCACCAAATGTATCTAGTCAATAAGACAATAAAGTCAATTTTTTGATGTGCTCGGATCGAAAACCGGTTAATGAGGATGAATTGTATTCCCTTTTCTGAGTATTTTGATATAATATGACGAGTATCTGAAGACCTGAAAAAATCCACTTTCAAGCTCACCAAATGTATCTAGATTGGCCTAGAAAGGGTCTTTAAAGTCAATTTTTTGATGTGCTCGGATCGAAAACCGGTTAATGAGGATGAATTGTATTCCCTTTTCTGAGTATTTTGATATAATATGACGAGTATCTGAAGACCTGAAAAAATCCACTTTCAAGCTCACCAAATGTATCTAGTCAATAAGACAATAAAGTCAATTTTTTGATGTGCTCGGATCGAAAGCGGTTAGTGAGGATGAATTGTATTCCCTTTTCTGAGTATTTTGATATAATATGACGAGTATCTGAAGACCTGAAAAAATCCACTTTCAAGCTCACCAAATGTATCTAGTCAATAAGACAATAAAGTCAATTTTTTGATGTGCTCGGATCGAAAAGCGGTTAGTGAGGATGAATTGTATTCCCTTTTCTGAGTATTTTGATATAATATGACGAGTATCTGAAGACCTGAAAAAATCCACTTTCAAGCTCACCAAATGTATCTAGTCAATAAGACAATAAAGTCAATTTTTTGATGTGCTCGGATCGAAAACCGGTTAATGAGGATGAATTGTATTCCCTTTTCTGAGTATTTTGATATAATATGACGAGTATCTGAAGACCTGAAAAAATCCACTTTCAAGCTCACCAAATGTATCTAGTCAATAAGACAATAAAGTCAATTTTTTGATGTGCTCGGATCGAAAAGCGGTTAGTGAGGATGAATTGTATTCCCTTTTCTGAGTATTTTGATATAATATGACGAGTATCTGAAGACCTGAAAAAATCCACTTTCAAGCTCACCAAATGTATCTAGTCAATAAGACAATAAAGTCAATTTTTTGATGTGCTCGGATCGAAAACCGGTTAATGAGGATGAATTATATTCCCTTTTCTGAGTATTTTGATATAATATGACGAGTATCTGAAGACCTGAAAAAATCCACTTTCAAGCTCACCAAATGTATCTAGTCAATAAGACAATAAAGTCAATTTTTTGATGTGCTCGGATCGAAAAGCGGTTAATGAGGATGAATTGTATTCCCTTTTCTGAGTATTTTGATATAATATGACGAGTATCTGAAGACCTGAAAAAATCCACTTTCAAGCTCACCAAATGTATCTAGTCAATAAGACAATAAAGTCAATTTTTTGATGTGCTCGGATCGAAAAGCGGTTAGTGAGGATGAATTGTATTCCCTTTTCTGAGTATTTTGATATAATATGACGAGTATCTGAAGACCTGAAAAAATCCACTTTCAAGCTACCCAAATGTATCTAGATTGGCCTAGAAAGGGTCTTTAAAGTCAATTTTTTGATGTGCTCGGATCGAAAAGCGGTTAATGAGGATGAATTGTATTCCCTTTTCTGAGTATTTTGATATAATATGACGAGTATCTGAAGACCTGAAAAAATCCACTTTCAAGCTCACCAAATGTATCTAGTCAATAAGACAATAAAGTCAATTTTTTGATGTGCTCGGATCGAAAAGCGGTTAATGAGGATGAATTGTATTCCCTTTTCTGAGTATTTTGATATTATATGACGAGTATCTGAAGACCTGAAAAAATCCACTTTCAAGCTCACCAAATGTATCTAGATTGGCCTAGAAAGGGTCTTTAAAGTCAATTTTTTGATGTGCTCGGATCGAAAACCGGTTAGTGAGGATGAATTGTATTCCCTTTTCTGAGTATTTTGATATAATATGACGAGTATCTGAAGACCTGAAAAAATCCACTTTCAAGCTCACCAAATGTATCTAGTCAATAAGACAATAAAGTCAATTTTTTGATGTGCTCGGTTCGAAAAGCGGTTAGTGAGGATGAATTGTATTCCCTTTTCTGAGTATTATGATATAATATGACGAGTATCTGAAGACCTGAAAAAATCCACTTTCAAGCTCACCAAATGTATCTAGTCAATAAGACAATAAAGTCAATTTTTTGATGTGCTCGGATCGAAAAGCGGTTAGTGAGGATGAATTGTATTCCCTTTTTTGAGTATTTTGATATAATATGACGAGTATCTGAAGACCTGAAAAAATCCACTTTCAAGCTACCCAAATGTATCTAGATTGGCCTAGAAAGGGTCTTTAAAGTCAATTTTTTGATGTGCTCGGATCGAAAACCGGTTAATGAGGATGAATTGTATTCCCTTTTCTGAGTATTTTGATATAATATGACGAGTATCTGAAGACCTGAAAAAATCCACTTTCAAGCTCACCAAATGTATCTAGTCAATAAGACAATAAAGTCAATTTTTTGATGTGCTCGGATCGAAAAGCGGTTAGTGAGGATGAATTGTATTCCCTTTTCTGAGTATTTTGATATAATATGACGAGTATCTGAAGACCTGAAAAAATCCACTTTCAAGCTCACCAAATGTATCTAGTCAATAAGACAATAAAGTCAATTTTTTGATGTGCTCGGATCGAAAAGCGGTTAGTGAGGATGAATTGTATTCCCTTTTCAGAGTATTTTGATATAATATGACGAGTATCTGAAGACCTGAAAAAATCCACTTTCAAGCTCACCAAATGTATCTAGATTGGCCTAGAAAGGGTCTTTAAAGTCAATTTTTTGATGTGCTCGGATCGAAAAGCGGTTAATGAGGATGAATTGTATTCCCTTTTCTGAGTATTTTGATATAATATGACGAGTATCTGAAGACCTGAAAAAATCCACTTTCAAGCTCACCAAATGTATCTAGTCAATAAGACAATAAAGTCAATTTTTTGATGTGCTCGGATCGAAAACCAGTTAATGAGGATGAATTGTATTCCCTTTTCTGAGTATTTTGATATAATATGACGAGTATCTGAAGACCTGAAAAAATCCACTTTCAAGCTCACCAAATGTATCTAGATTGGCCTAGAAAGGGTCTTTAAAGTAAATTTTTTGATGTGCTCGGATCGAA
Organism: Melanostoma scalare; assembly: GCA_949752695.1. NCBI lineage: Eukaryota > Metazoa > Arthropoda > Insecta > Diptera > Syrphidae > Melanostoma > Melanostoma scalare. The sequence goes on along the minus strand of CATKHO010000108.1, from coordinate 1,836 downwards.
AACCGGTTAATGAGGATGAATTGTATTCCCTTTTCTGAGTATTTTGATATAATATGACGAGTATCTGAAGACCTGAAAAAATCCACTTTCAAGCTCACCAAATGTATCTAGTCAATAAGACAATAAAGTCAATTTTTTGATGTGCTCGGATCGAAAAGCGGTTAGTGAGGATGAATTGTATTCCCTTTTCTGAGTATTTTGATATAATATGACGAGTATCTGAAGACCTGAAAAAATCCACTTTCAAGCTCACCAAATGTATCTAGTCAATAAGACAATAAAGTCAATTTTTTGATGTGCTCGGATCGAAAAGCGGTTAGTGAGGATGAATTGTATTCCCTTTTCTGAGTATTTTGATATAATATGACGAGTATCTGAAGACCTGAAAAAATCCACTTTCAAGCTCACTAAATGTATCTAGATTGGCCTAGAAAGGGTCTTTAAAGTCAATTTTTTGATGTGCTCGGATCGAAAACCGGTTAATGAGGATGAATTGTATTCCCTTTTCTGAGTATTTTGATATAATATGACGAGTATCTGAAGACCTGAAAAAATCCACTTTCAAGCTCACCAAATGTATCTAGTCAATAAGACAATAAAGTCAATTTTTTGATGTGCTCGGATCGAAAACCGGTTAATGAGGATGAATTGTATTCCCTTTTCTGAGTATTTTGATATAATATGACGAGTATCTGAAGACCTGAAAAAATCCACTTTCAAGCTCACCAAATGTATCTAGTCAATAAGACAATAAAGTCAATTTTTTGATGTGCTCGGATCGAAAACCGGTTAATGAGGATGAATTGTATTCCCTTTTCTGAGTATTTTGATATAATATGACGAGTATCTGAAGACCTGAAAAAATCCACTTTCAAGCTCACCAAATGTATCTAGATTGGCCTAGAAAGGGTCTTTAAAGTCAATTTTTTGATGTGCTCGGATCGAAAACCGGTTAATGAGGATGAATTGTATTCCCTTTTCTGAGTATTTTGATATAATATGACGAGTATCTGAAGACCTGAAAAAATCCACTTTCAAGCTCACCAAATGTATCTAGTCAATAAGACAATAAAGTAAATTTTTTGATGTGCTCGGATCGAAAAGCGGTTAGTGAGGATGAATTGTATTCCTTTTTCTGAGTATTTTGATATAATATGACGAGTATCTGAAGACCTGAAAAAATCCACTTTCAAGCTCACCAAATGTATCTAGATTGGCCTAGAAAGGGTCTTTAAAGTCAATTTTTTGATGTGCTCGGATCGAAAAGCGGTTAATGAGGATGAATTGTATTCCCTTTTCTGAGTATTTTGATATAATATGACGAGTATCTGAAGACCTGAAAAAATCCACTTTCAAGCTCACCAAATGTATCTAGTCAATAAGACAATAAAGTCAATTTTTTGATGTGCTCGGATCGAAAACCGGTTAATGAGGATGAATTGTATTCCCTTTTCTGAGTATTTTGATATAATATGACGAGTATCTGAAGACCTGAAAAAATCCACTTTCAAGCTCACCAAATGTATCTAGTCAATAAGACAATAAAGTCAATTTTTTGATGTGCTCGGATCGAAAAGCGGTTAGTGAGGATGAATTGTATTCCCTTTTCTGAGTATTTTGATATAATATGACGAGTATCTGAAGACCTGAAAAAATCCACTTTCAAGCTCACCAAATGTATCTAGTCAATAAGACAATAAAGTCAATTTTTTGATGTGCTCGGATCGAAAACCGGTTAATGAGGATGAATTGTATTCCCTTTTCTGAGTATTTTGATATAATATGACGAGTATCTGAAGACCTGAAAAAATCCACTTTCAAGCTCACCAAATGTAT
>CATKHO010000107.1:0-26936 GCA_949752695.1 Melanostoma scalare | reverse complement strand
ATTCCTGAAATCTCACTTTCCTGGGTGAACCAAAATGTAAAAAGCTCCATATCTCGAGAACGATGCGAGATAGACGAAAAATAACGATTTTTTTGGGATTGTACGTTGGGGTAACTCAATTTGAGACGCTTAATACGATCCCATCAAAACATTCCTGAAATCTTACGTTCCTGGGTGAACCAAAATGTAAAAAGCTCCATATCTCGAGAACGATGCCAGATAGACGAAAAATAACGATTTTTTTGGGGTTGTACGTTGGGGTAACTCAATTTGAGACGCTTAATACGATCCCATCAAAACATTCCTGAAATCTCACTTTCCTGGGTGAACCAAAATGTAAAAAGCTCCATATCTCGAGAACGATGCGAGATAGACGAAAAATAACGATTTTTTTGGGATTGTACGTTGGGGTAACTCAATTTGAGACGCTTAATACGATCCCATCAAAACATTCCTGAAATCTCACTTTCCTGGGTGAACCAAAATGTAAAAAGCTCCATATCTCGAGAACGATGCGAGATAGACGAAAAATAACGATTTTTTTGGGATTGTACGTTGGGGTAACTCAATTTGAGACGCTTAATACGATCCCATCAAAACATTCCTGAAATCTCACTTTCCTGGGTGAACCAAAATGTAAAAAGCTCCATATCTCGAGAACGATGCCAGATAGACGAAAAATAACGATTTTTTTGGGGTTGTACGTTGGGGTAACTCAATTTGAGACGCTTAATACGATCCCATCAAAACATTCCTGAAATCTCACTTTCCTGGGTGAACCAAAATGTAAAAAGCTCCATATCTCGAGAACGATGCGAGATAGACGAAAAATAACGATTTTTTTTGGGTTGTACGTTGAGGGGACTCAATTTGAGACGCTTAATACGATCCCATCAAAACATTCCTGAAATCTCACTTTCCTGGGTGAACCAAAATGTAAAAAGCTCCATATCTCGAGAACGATGCGAGATAGACGAAAAATAACGATTTTTTTGGGATTGTACGTTGGGGTAACTCAATTTGAGACGCTTAATACGATCCCATCAAAACATTCCTGAAATCTCACTTTCCTGGGTGAACCAAAATGTAAAAAGCTCCATATCTCGAGAACGATGCGAGATAGACGAAAAATAACGATTTTTTTGGGGTTGTACGTTGGGGTAACTCAATTTGAGACGCTTAATACGATCCCATCAAAACATTCCTGAAATCTCACTTTCCTGGGTGAACCAAAATGTAAAAAGCTCCATATCTCGAGAACGATGCGAGATAGACGAAAAATAACGATTTTTTTGGGGTTGTACGTTGGGGTAACTCAATTTGAGACGCTTAATACGATCCCATCAAAACATTCCTGAAATCTCACTTTCCTGGGTGAACCAAAATGTAAAAAGCTCCATATCTCGAGAACGATGCGAGATAGACGAAAAATAACGATTTTTTTGGGGTTGTACGTTGGGGGGACTCAATTTGAGACGCTTAATACGATCCCATCAAAACATTCCTGAAATCTCACTTTCCTGGGTGAACCAAAATGTAAAAAGCTCCATATCTCGAGAACGATGCGAGATAGACGAAAAATAACGATTTTTTTGGGTTTGTACGTTGGGGTAACTCAATTTGAGACGCTTAATACGATCCCATCAAAACATTCCTGAAATCTCACTTTCCTGGGTGAACCAAAATGTAAAAAGCTCCATATCTCGAGAACGATGCGAGATAGACGAAAAATAACGATTTTTTTGGGGTTGTACGTTGGGGTAACTCAATTTGAGACGCTCAATACGATCCCATCAAAACATTCCTGAAATCTCACTTTCCTGGGTGAACCAAAATGTAAAAAGCGATGCGAGATAGACGAAAAATAACGATTTTTTTGGGGATGTACGTTGGGGGGACTCAATTTGAGACGCTTAATACGATCCCATCAAAACATTCCTGAAATCTCACTTTCCTGGGTGAACCAAAATGTAAAAAGCTCCATATCTCGAGAACGATGCGAGATAGACGAAAAATAACGATTTTTTTGGGGTTGTACGTTGGGGTAACTCAATTTGAGACGTTTAATACGATCCCATCAAAACATTCCTGAAATCTCACTTTCCTGGGTGAACCAAAATGTAAAAAGCTCCATATCTCGAGAACGATGCGAGATAGACGAAAAATAACGATTTTTTTGGTTGTAGGTTGGGGGGACTCAATTTGAGACGCTTAATACGATCCCATCAAAACATTCCTGAAATCTCACTTTCCTGGGTGAACCAAAATGTAAAAAGCTCCATATCTCGAGAACGATGCGAGATAGACGAAAAATAACGATTTTTTTGGGGTTGTACGTTGGGGGACTCAATTTGAGACGCTTAATACGATCCCATCAAAACATTCCTGAAATCTCACTTTCCTGGGTGAACCAAAATGTAAAAAGCTCCATATCTCGAGAACGATGCGAGATAGACGAAAAATAACGATTTTTTTGGGGTTGTACGTTGGGGTAACTCAATTTGAGACGCTTAATACGATCCCATCAAAACATTCCTGAAATCTCACTTTCCTGGGTGAACCAAAATGTAAAAAGCTCCATATCTCGAGAACGATGCGAGATAGACGAAAAATAACGATTTTTTTGGGGTTGTACGTTGGGGTACTCAATTTGAGACGCTTAATACGATCCCATCAAAACATTCCTGAAATCTCACTTTCCTGGGTGAACCAAAATGTAAAAAGCTCCATATCTCGAGAACGATGCGAGATAGACGAAAAATAACGATTTTTTTGGGGTTGTACGTTGGGGTAACTCAATTTGAGACGCTTAATACGATCCCATCAAAACATTCCTGAAATCTCACTTTCCTGGGTGAACCAAAATGTAAAAAGCTCCATATCTCGAGAACGATGCGAGATAGACGAAAAATAACGATTTTTTTTGGGTTGTACGTTGAGGGGACTCAATTTGAGACGCTTAATACGATCCCATCAAAACATTCCTGAAATCTCACTTTCCTGGGTGAACCAAAATGTAAAAAGCTCCATATCTCGAGAACGATGCGAGATAGACGAAAAATAACGATTTTTTTGGGGTTGTACGTTGGGGTAACTCAATTTGAGACGCTTAATACGTTCCCATCAAAACATTCCTGAAATCTTACGTTCCTGGGTGAACCAAAATGTAAAAAGCTCCATATCTCGAGAACGATGCGAGATAGACGAAAAATAACGATTTTTTTGGAGTTGTACGTTGAGGGGACTCAATTTGAGACGCTTAATACGATCCCATCAAAACATTCCTGAAATCTCACTTTCCTGGGTGAACCAAAATGTAAAAAGCTCCATATCTCGAGAACGATGCGAGATAGACGAAAAATAACGATTTTTTTGGGATTGTACGTTGGGGTAACTCAATTTGAGACGCTTAATACGATCCCATCAAAACATTCCTGAAATCTCACTTTCCTGGGTGAACCAAAATGTAAAAAGCTCCATATCTCGAGAACGATGCGAGATAGACGAAAAATAACGATTTTTTTGGGGTTGTACGTTGGGGTAACTCAATTTGAGACGCTTAATACGATCCCATCAAAACATTCCTGAAATCTCACTTTCCTGGGTGAACCAAAATGTAAAAAGCTCCATATCTCGAGAACGATGCGAGATAGACGAAAAATAACGATTTTTTTGGGGTTGTACGTTGGGGGGACTCAATTTGAGACGCTTAATACGATCCCATCAAAACATTCCTGAAATCTCACTTTCCTGGGTGAACCAAAATGTAAAAAGCTCCATATCTCGAGAACGAAGAGAGATAGACGAAAAATAACGATTTTTTTGGGGTTGTACGTTGGGGGGGACTCAATTTGAGACGCTTAATACGATCCCATCAAAACATTCCTGAAATCTCACTTTCCTGGGTGAACCAAAATGTAAAAAGCTCCATATCTCGAGAACGAAGCGAGATAGACGAAAAATAACGATTTTTTTGGGGTTATACGTTGGGGTAACTCAATTTGAGACGCTTAATACGATCCCATCAAAACATTCCTGAAATCTCACTTTCCTGGGTGAACCAAAATGTAAAAAGCTCCATATCTCGAGAACGATGCGAGATAGACGAAAAATAACGATTTTTTTGGGGTTATACGTTGGGGTAACTCAATTTGAGACGCTTAATACGATCCCATCAAAACATTCCTGAAATCTCACTTTCCTGGGTGAACCAAAATGTAGAAAGCTCCATATCTCGAGAACGATGCGAGATAGACGAAAAATAACGATATTTTTGGGGTTGTACGTTGGGGTAACTCAATTTGAGACGCTTAATACGATCCCATCAAAACATTCCTGAAATCTCACTTTCCTGGGTGAACCAAAATGTAAAAAGCTCCATATCTCGAGAACGATCCCATCAAAACATTCCTGAAATCTCACTTTCCTGGGTGAACCAAAATGTAAAAAGCTCCATATCTCGAGAACGATGCGAGATAGACGAAAAATAACGATTTTTTTGGGGTTGTACGTTGGGGTTACTCAATTTGAGACGCTTAATACGATCCCATCAAAACATTCCTGAAATCTCACTTTCCTGGGTGAACCAAAATGTAAAAAGCTCCATATCTCGAGAACGATGCGAGATAGACGAAAAATAACGATTTTTTTGGGGTTGTACGTTGGGGGGACTCAATTTGAGACGCTTAATACGATCCTATCAAAACATTCCTGAAATCTCACTTTCCTGGGTGAACCAAAATGTAAAAAGCTCCATATCTCGAGAACGATGCGAGATAGACGAAAAATAACGATTTTTTTGGGGTTGTACGTTGGGGTAACTCAATTTGAGACGCTTAATACGATCCCATCAAAACATTCCTGAAATCTCACTTTCCTGGGTGAACCAAAATGTAAAAAGCTCCATATCTCGAGAACGATGCGAGATAGACGAAAAATAACGATTTTTTTGGGGTTGTACGTTGGGGGTACTCAATTTGAGACGCTTAATACGATCCCATCAAAACATTCCTGAAATCTCACTTTCCTGGGTGAACCAAAATGTAAAAAGCTCCATATCTCGAGAACGATGCGAGATAGACGAAAAATAACGATTTTTTTGGGGTTGTACGTTGGGGTAACTCAATTTGAGACGCTTAATACGATCCCATCAAAACATTCCTGAAATCTCACTTTCCTGGGTGAACCAAAATGTAAAAAGCTCCATATCTCGAGAACGATGCGAGATAGACGAAAAATAACGATTTTTTGGGGGTTATACGTTGGGGGGACTCAATTTGAGACGCTTAATACGATCCTATCAAAACATTCCTGAAATCTCACTTTCCTGGGTGAACCAAAATGTAAAAAGCTCCATATCTCGAGAACGATACGAGATAGACGAAAAATAACGATTTTTTTGGGGTTGTACGTTGGGGTAAATCAATTTGAGACGCTTAATACGATCCCATCAAAACATTCCTGAAATCTCACTTTCCTGGGTGAACCAAAATGTAAAAAGCTCCATATCTCGAGAACGATACGAGATAGACGAAAAATAACGATTTTTTTGGGGTTGTACGTTGGGGTAACTCAATTTGAGACGCTTAATACGATCCCATCAAAACATTCCTGAAATCTCACTTTCCTGGGTGAACCAAAATGTAAAAAGCTCCATATCTCGAGAACGATGCGAGATAGACGAAAAATAACAATTTTTTTGGGGTCGCACGTTGGGGGTACTCAATTTGAGACGCTTAATACGATCCCATCAAAACATTCCTGAAATCTCACTTTCCTGGGTGAACCAAAATGTAAAAAGCTCCATATCTCGAGAACGATGCGAGATAGACGAAAAATAACGATTTTTTTGGGAGCTGTACGTTGGGGTAACTCAATTTGAGACGCTTAATACGATCCCATCAAAACATTCCTGAAATCTCACTTTCCTGGGTGAACCAAAATGTAAAAAGCGATGCGAGATAGACGAAAAATAACGATTTTTTTGGGAGCTGTACGTTGGGGTAACTCAATTTGAGACGCTTAATACGATCCCATCAAAACATTCCTGAAATCTCACTTTCCTGGGTGAACCAAAATGTAAAAAGCTCCATATCTCGAGAACGATGCGAGATAGACGAAAAATAACGATTTTTTTGGGGTTGTACTTTGGGGTAACTCAATTTGAGACGCTTAATACGATACCATCAAAACATTCCTGAAATCTCACTTTCCTGGGTGAACCAAAATGTAAAAAGCTCCATATCTCGAGAACGATGCGAGATAGACGAAAAATAACGATTTTTTTGGGGTTGTACGTTGGGGGGACTCAATTTGAGACGCTTAATACGATCCCATCAAAACATTCCTGAAATCTCACTTTCCTGGGTGAACCAAAATGTAAAAAGCTCCATATCTCGAGAACGATGCGAGATAGACGAAAAATAACGATTTTTTTGGGGTTGTACGTTGGGGTAACTCAATTTGAGACGCTTAATACGATCCCATCAAAACATTCCTGAAATCTCACTTTCCTGGGTGAACCAAAATGTAAAAAGCTCCATATCTCGAGAACGATGCGAGATAGACGAAAAATAACGATTTTTTTGGGGTTGTACGTTGGGGTAACTCAATTTGAGACGCTTAATACGATCCCATCAAAACATTCCTGAAATCTCACTTTCCTGGGTGAACCAAAATGTAAAAAGCTCCATATCTCGAGAACGATCCCATCAAAACATTCCTGAAATCTCACTTTCCTGGGTGAACCAAAATGTAAAAAGCTCCATATCTCGAGAACGATGCGAGATAGACGAAAAATAACGATTTTTTTGGGGTTGTACGTTGGGGTAACTCAATTTGAGACGCTTAATACGATCCCATCAAAACATTCCTGAAATCTCACTTTCCTGGGTGAACCAAAATGTAAAAAGCTCCATATCTCGAGAACGATGCGAGATAGACGAAAAATAACGATTTTTTTGGGGTTGTACGTTGGGGGGACTCAATTTGAGACGCTTAATACGATCCCATCAAAACATTCCTGAAATCTCACTTTCCTGGGTGAACCAAAATGTAAAAAGCTCCATATCTCGAGAACGATGCGAGATAGACGAAAAATAACGATTTTTTTGGGGTTGTACGTTGGGGTAACTCAATTTGAGACGCTTAATACGATCCCATCAAAACATTCCTGAAATCTCACTTTCCTGGGTGAACCAAAATGTAAAAAGCTCCATATCTCGAGAACGATGCGAGATAGACGAAAAATAACGATTTTTTTGGGGTTGTACGTTGGGGTAACTCAATTTGAGACGCTTAATACGATCCCATCAAAACATTCCTGAAATCTCACTTTCCTGGGTGAACCAAAATGTAAAAAGCTCCATATCTCGAGAACGAAGCGAGATAGACGAAAAATAACGATTTTTTTGGGGTTGTACGTTGGGGTAACTCAATTTGAGACGCTTAATACGATCCCATCAAAACATTCCTGAAATCTCACTTTCCTGGGTGAACCAAAATGTAAAAAGCTCCATATCTCGAGAACGATATGCGATGGGGTAACTCAATTTGAGACGCTTAATACGATCCCATCAAAACATTCCTGAAATCTCACTTTCCTGGGTGAACCAAAATGTAAAAAGCTCCATATCTCGAGAACGAAGCGAGATAGACGAAAAATAACGATTTTTTTGGGGTTGTACGTTGGGGTAACTCAATTTGAGACGCTTAATACGATCCCATCAAAACATTCCTGAAATCTCACTTTCCTGGGTGAACCAAAATGTAAAAAGCTCCATATCTCGAGAACGAAGCGAGATAGACGAAAAATAACGATTTTTTTGGTGTTGTACGTTGGGGTAACTCAATTTGAGACGCTTAATACGATCCCATCAAAACATTCCTGAAATCTCACTTTCCTGGGTGAACCAAAATGTAAAAAGCTCCATATCTCGAGAACGATGCGAGATACACGAAAAATAACGATTTTTTTGGGGTTGTACGTTGGGGTAACTCAATTTGAGACGCTTAATACGATCCTATCAAAACATTCCTGAAATCTCACTTTCCTGGGTGAACCAAAATGTAAAAAGCTCCATATCTCGAGAACGAAGCGAGATAGACGAAAAATAACGATTTTTTTGGGGTTGTACGTTGGGGTAACTCAATTTGAGACGCTTAATACGATCCCATCAAAACATTCCTGAATCTCACTTTCCTGGTGAACCAAAATGTAAAAGCTCCATATCTCGAGAACGATGCGAGATAGACGAAAAATAACGATTTTTTTGGGTTGTACGTTGAGGTAACTCAATTGAGACGCTTAATACGATCCCATCAAAACATTCCTGAAATCTCACTTTCCTGGGTGAACCAAAATGTAAAAAGCTCCATATCTCGAGAACGATGCGAGATAGACGAAAAATAACGATTTTTTTGGGTTTGTACGTTGGGGTAACTCAATTTGAGACGCTTAATACGATCCCATCAAAACATTCCTGAAATCTTACGTTCCTGGGTGAACCAAAATGTAAAAAGCTCCATATCTCGAGAACGAAGCGAGATAGACGAAAAATAACGATTTTTTTGGAGTTGTACGTTGGGGTAACTCAATTTGAGACGCTTAATACGATCCCATCAAAACATTCCTGAAATCTCACTTTCCTGGGTGAACCAAAATGTAAAAAGCTCCATATCTCGAGAACGATGCGAGATAGACGAAAAATAACGTATTTTTTTGGGGTTGTACGTTGGGGGGACTCCATTTGAGACGATTAATACGATCCCATCAAAACATTCCTGAAATCTCACTTTCCTGGGTGAACCAAAATGTAAAAAGCTCCATATCTCGAGAACGATGCGAGATAGACGAAAAATAACGATTTTTTTGGGGTTGTACGTTGGGGTAACTCAATTTGAGACGCTTAATACCATCCCATCAAAACATTCCTGAAATCTTACGTTCCTGGGTGAACCAAAGTGTAAAAAGCTCCATATCTCGAGAACGATGCGAGATAGACGAAAAATAACGATTTTTTTGGGGTTGTACGTTGGGGGGACTCAATTTGAGACGCTTAATACGATCCCATCAAAACATTCCTGAAATCTCACTTTCCTGGGTGAACCAAAATGTAAAAAGCTCCATATCTCGAGAACGATGCGAGATAGACGAAAAACATTCCTGAAATCTTACGTTCCTGGGTGAACCAAAATGTAAAAAGCTCCATATCTCGAGAACGATGCGAGATAGACGAAAAATAACGATTTTTTTGGGGTTGTACGTTGGGGTAACTCAATTTGAGACGCTTAATACGATCCCATCAAAACATTCCTGAAATCTCACTTTCCTGGGTGAACCAAAATGTAAAAAGCTCCATATCTCGAGAACGATGCGAGATAGACGAAAAATAACGATTTTTTTGGGGTTGTACGTTGGGGTAACTCAATTCGAGACGCTTAATACGATCCCCTCAAAACATTCCTGAAATCTTACGTTCCTGGGTGAACCAAAGTGTAAAAAGCTCCATATCTCGAGAACGATGCGAGATAGACGAAAAATAACGATTTTTTTGGGTTGTAACGTTGAGGTAACTCAATTTGAGACGCTTAATACGATCCCATCAAAACATTCCTGAAATCTCACTTTCCTGGGTGAACCAAAATGTAAAAAGCTCCATATCTCGAGAACGATGCGAGATACACGAAAAATAACGATTTTTTTGGGGTTGTACGTTGGGGTTACTCAATTTGAGACGCTTAATACGATCCTATCAAAACATTCCTGAAATCTCACTTTCCTGGGTGAACCAAAATGTAAAAAGCTCCATATCTCGAGAACGAAGCGAGATAGACGAAAAATAACGATTTTTTTGGGGTTGTACGTTGGGGTAACTCAATTTGAGACGCTTAATACGATCCTATCAAAACATTCCTGAAATCTCACTTTCCTGGGTGAACCAAAATGTAAAAAGCTCCATATCTCGAGAACGATGCGAGATAGACGAAAAATAACGATTTTTTGGGGTTGTAACTTGGGGGGACTCAATTTGAGACGCCTAATACGATCCCATCAAAACATTCCTGAAATCTCACTTTCCTGGGTGAACCAAAATGTAAAAAGCTCCATATCTCGAGAACGATGCGAGATAGACGAAAAATAACGATTTTTTTGGGGTTGTACGTTGGGGTAACTCAATTTGAGACGCTTAATACGATCCTATCAAAACATTCCTGAAATCTCACTTTCCTGGGTGAACCAAAATGTAAAAAGCTCCATATCTCGAGAACGATGCGAGATAGACGAAAAATAACGATTTTTTGGGGTTGTACGTTGGGGGGACTCAATTTGAGACGCTTAATACGATCCCATCAAAACATTCCTGAAATCTTACGTTCCTGGTCGAACTAAAATGTAAAAAGCTCCATATCTCGAGAACGATGCGAGATAGACGAAAAATAACGATTTTTTTGGGGTTGTACGTTGGAGTAACTCAATTTGAGACGCTTAATACGATCCCATCAAAACATTCCTGAAATCTCACTTTCCTGGGTGAACCAAAATGTAAAAAGCTCCATATCTCGAGAACGATGCGAGATAGACGAAAAATAACGATTTTTTTGGGGTTGTACGTTGGGGTAACTCAATTTGAGACGCTTAATACGATCCCATCAAAACGTTCCTGAAATCTCACTTTCCTGGGTGAACCAAAATGTAAAAAGCTCCATATCTCGAGAACGATGCTAGATAGACGAAAAATAACGATTTTTTTGGGGTTGTACGTTGGGGGGACTCAATTTGAGACGCTTAATACGATCCCATCAAAACATTCCTGAAATCTCACTTTCCTGGGTGAACCAAAATGTAAAAAGCTCCATATCTCGAGAACGATGCGAGATAGACGAAAAATAACGATTTTTTTGGGGTTATACGTATGGGTAACTCAATTTGAGACGCTTAATACGATCCCATCAAAACATTCCTGAAATCTCACTTTCCTGGGTGAACCAAAATGTAAAAAGCTCCATATCTCGAGAACGATCCCATCAAAACATTCCTGAAATCTCACTTTCCTGGGTGAACCAAAATGTAAAAAGCTCCATATCTCGAGAACGATGCGAGATAGACGAAAAATAACGATTTTTTGGGGTTGTACGTTGGGGGGACTCAATTTGAGACGCTTAATACGATCCCATCAAAACATTCCTGAAATCTTACGTTCCTGGGTGAACTAAAATGTAAAAAGCTCCATATCTCGAGAACGATGCGAGATAGACGAAAAATAACGATTTTTTTGGGGTTGTACGTTGGAGTAACTCAATTTGAGACGCTTAATACGATCCCATCAAAACATTCCTGAAATCTCACTTTCCTGGGTGAACCAAAATGTAAAAAGCTCCATATCTCGAGAACGATGCGAGATAGACGAAAAATAACGATTTTTTTGGGGTTGTACGTTGGGGTAACTCAATTTGAGACGCTTAATACGATCCCATCAAAACATTCCTGAAATCTCACTTTCCTGGGTGAACCAAAATGTAAAAAGCGATGCGAGATAGACGAAAAATAACGATTTTTTTGGGGATGTACGTTGGGGGGACTCAATTTGAGACGCTTAATACGATCCCATCAAAACATTCCTGAAATCTCACTTTCCTGGGTGAACCAAAATGTAAAAAGCTCCATATCTCGAGAACGATGCGAGATAGACGAAAAATAACGATTTTTTTGGGGTTGTACGTTGGGGTAACTCAATTTGAGACGCTTAATACGATCCCATCAAAACGTTCCTGAAATCTCACTTTCCTGGGTGAACCAAAATGTAAAAAGCTCCATATCTCGAGAACGATGCGAGATAGACGAAAAATAACGATTTTTTTGGGGTTGTACGTTGGGGGGACTCAATTTGAGACGCTTAATACGATCCCATCAAAACATTCCTGAAATCTCACTTTCCTGGGTGAACCAAAATGTAAAAAGCTCCATATCTCGAGAACGATGCGAGATAGACGAAAAATAACGATTTTTTTGGGGTTATACGTATGGGTAACTCAATTTGAGACGCTTAATACGATCCCATCAAAACATTCCTGAAATCTCACTTTCCTGGGTGAACCAAAATGTAAAAAGCTCCATATCTCGAGAACGATCCCATCAAAACATTCCTGAAATCTCACTTTCCTGGGTGAACCAAAATGTAAAAAGCTCCATATCTCGAGAACGATGCGAGATAGACGAAAAATAACGATTTTTTGGGGTTGTACGTTGGGGGGACTCAATTTGAGACGCTTAATACGATCCCATCAAAACATTCCTGAAATCTTACGTTCCTGGGTGAACTAAAATGTAAAAAGCTCCATATCTCGAGAACGATGCGAGATAGACGAAAAATAACGATTTTTTTGGGGTTGTACGTTGGAGTAACTCAATTTGAGACGCTTAATACGATCCCATCAAAACATTCCTGAAATCTCACTTTCCTGGGTGAACCAAAATGTAAAAAGCTCCATATCTCGAGAACGATGCGAGATAGACGAAAAATAACGATTTTTTTGGGGTTGTATTATGGGGTAACTCAATTTGAGACGCTTAATACGATCCCATCAAAACATTCCTGAAATCTCACTTTCCTGGGTGAACCAAAATGTAAAAAGCGATGCGAGATAGACGAAAAATAACGATTTTTTTGGGGATGTACGTTGGGGGGACTCAATTTGAGACGCTTAATACGATCCCATCAAAACATTCCTGAAATCTCACTTTCCTGGGTGAACCAAAATGTAAAAAGCTCCATATCTCGAGAACGATGCGAGATAGACGAAAAATAACGATTTTTTTGGGGTTGTACGTTGGGGTAACACAATTTGAGACGCTTAATACGATCCCATCAAAACGTTCCTGAAATCTCACTTTCCTGGGTGAACCAAAATGTAAAAAGCTCCATATCTCGAGAACGATGCGAGATAGACGAAAAATAACGATTTTTTTGGGGTTGTACGTTGGGGGGACTCAATTTGAGACGCTTAATACGATCCCATCAAAACATTCCTGAAATCTCACTTTCCTGGGTGAACCAAAATGTAAAAAGCTCCATATCTCGAGAACGATGCGAGATAGACGAAAAATAACGATTTTTTTTGGGGTTATACGTATGGGTAACTCAATTTGAGACGCTTAATACGATCCCATCAAAACATTCCTGAAATCTCACTTTCCTGGGTGAACCAAAATGTAAAAAGCTCCATATCTCGAGAACGATCCCATCAAAATATTCCTGAAATCTCACTTTCCTGGGTGAACCAAAATGTAAAAAGCTCCATATCTCGAGAACGATGCGAGATAGACGAAAAATAACGATTTTTTTGGGGTTGTACATTGGGGTTACTCAATTTGAGACGCTTAATACGATCCCATCAAAACATTCCTGAAATCTCACTTTCCTGGGTGAACCAAAATGTAAAAAGCTCCATATCTCGAGAACGAAGCGAGATAGACGAAAAATAACGATTTTTTTGGGGTTGTACGTTGGGGGGACTCAATTTGAGACGCTTAATACGATCCCATCAAAACATTCCTGAAATCTCACTTTCCTGGGTGAACCAAAATGTAAAAAGCTCCATATCTCGAGAACGATGCGAGATAGACGAAAAATAACGATTTTTTTGGGGTTGTACGTTGAGGGGACTCAATTTGAGACGCTTAATACGATCCCATCAAAACATTCATGAAATCTCACTTTCCTGGGTGAGACGCTTAATACGATCCCATCAAAACATTCCTGAAATCTCACTTTCCTGGGTGAACCAAAATGTAAAAAGCTCCATATCTCGAGAACGATGCGAGATAGACGAAAAATAACGAGTTTTTGGGGTTGTACGTTGGGGGGACTCAATTTGAGACGCTTAATACGATCCCATCAAAACATTCCTGAAATCTCACTTTCCTGGGTGAACCAAAATGTAAAAAGCTCCATATCTCGAGAACGATGCGAGATAGACGAAAAATAACGATTTTTTTGGGGTTGTACGTTGGGGTAACTCAATTTGAGACGCTTAATGCGATCCCATCAAAACATTCCTGAAATCTCACTTTCCTGGGTGAACCAAAATGTAAAAAGCTCCATATCTCGAGAACGATGCGAGATAGACGAAAAATAACGATTTTTTTGGGGTTGTACGTTGGGGTAACTCAATTTAAGACGCTTAATACGATCCCATCAAAACATTCCTGAAATCTCACTTTCCTGGGTGAACCAAAATGTAAAAAGCTCCATATCTCGAGAACGATGCGAGATAGACGAAAAATAACGATTTTTTTGGGGTTGTACGTTGGGGTAACTCAATTTGAGACGCTTAATACGATCCCATCAAAACATTCCTGAAATCTCACTTTCCTGGGTGAACCAAAATGTAAAAAGCGATGCGAGATAGACGAAAAATAACGATTTTTTTGGGGATGTACGTTGGGGGGACTCAATTTGAGACGCTTAATACGATCCCATCAAAACATTCATGAAATCTCACTTTCCTGGGTGAGACGCTTAATACGATCCCATCAAAACATTCCTGAAATCTCACTTTCCTGGGTGAACCAAAATGTAAAAAGCTCCATATCTCGAGAACGATGCGAGATAGACGAAAAATAACGATTTTTTTGGGGTTGTACGTTGGGGTAACTCAATTTGAGACGCTTAATACGATCCCATCAAAACATTCCTGAAATCTCACTTTCCTGGGTGAACCAAAATGTAAAAAGCTCCATATCTCGAGAACGATGCGAGATAGACGAAAAATAACGATTTTTTTGGGGTTGTACGTTGGGGTAACTCAATTTGAGACGCTTAATACGATCCCATCAAAACATTCCTGAAATCTCACTTTCCTGGGTGAACCAAAATGTAAAAAGCGATGCGAGATAGACGAAAAATAACGATTTTTTTGGGGATGTACGTTGGGGGGACTCAATTTGAGACGCTTAATACGATCCCATCAAAACATTCATGAAATCTCACTTTCCTGGGTGAGACGCTTAATACGATCCCATCAAAACATTCCTGAAATCTCACTTTCCTGGGTGAACCAAACGTTGGGGGGACTCAATTTGAGACGCTTAATACGATCCCATCAAAACATTCCTGAAATCTCACTTTCCTGGGTGAACCAAAATGTAAAAAGCTCCATATCTCGAGAACGATGCGAGATAGACGAAAAATAACGATTTTTTTGGGGTTGTACGTTGGGGTAACTCAATTTGAGACGCTTAATGCGATCCCATCAAAACATTCCTGAAATCTCACTTTCCTGGGTGAACCAAAATGTAAAAAGCTCCATATCTCGAGAACGATGCGAGATAGACGAAAAATAACGATTTTTTTGGGGTTGTACGTTGGGGTAACTCAATTTAAGACGCTTAATACGATCCCATCAAAACATTCCTGAAATCTCACTTTCCTGGGTGAACCAAAATGTAAAAAGCTCCATATCTCGAGAACGATGCGAGATAGACGAAAAATAACGATTTTTTTGGGGTTGTACGTTGGGGTAACTCAATTTGAGACGCTTAATACGATCCCATCAAAACATTCCTGAAATCTCACTTTCCTGGGTGAACCAAAATGTAAAAAGCTCCATATCTCGAGAACGATGCGAGATAGACGAAAAATAACGATTTTTTTGGGGTTGTACGTTGGGGTACTCAATTTGAGACGCTTAATACGATCCCATCAAAACATTCCTGAAATCTCACTTTCCTGGGTGAACCAAAATGTAAAAAGCGATGCGAGATAGACGAAAAATAACGATTTTTTTGGGGATGTACGTTGGGGGACTCAATTTGAGACGCTTAATACGATCCCATCAAAACATTCCTGAAATCTCACTTTCCTGGGTGAACCAAAATGTAAAAAGCTCCATATCTCGAGAACGATGCGAGATAGACGAAAAATAACGATTTTTTTAGGGTTGTACGTTGGGGTAACTCAATTTGAGACGCTTAATACGATCCCATCAAAACATTCCTGAAATCTCACTTTCCTGGGTGAACCAAAATGTAAAAAGCGATGCGAGATAGACGAAAAATAACGATTTTTTTGGGGATGTACGTTGGGGGGACTCAATTTGAGACGCTTAATACGATCCCATCAAAACATTCATGAAATCTCACTTTCCTGGGTGAGACGCTTAATACGATCCCATCAAAACATTCCTGAAATCTCACTTTCCTGGGTGAACCAAAATGTAAAAAGCTCCATATCTCGAGAACGATGCGAGATAGACGAAAAATAACGATTTTTTTGGGGTTGTACGTTGGGGTAACTCAATTTGAGACGCTTAATACGATCCAATCAAAACATTCCTGAAATCTCACTTTCCTGGGTGAACCAAAATGTAAAAAGCTCCATATCTCGAGAACGATGCGAGATAGACGAAAAATAACGATTTTTTTGGGGTTGTACGTTGGGGTAACTCAATTTGAGACGCTTAATACGATCCCATCAAAACATTCCTGAAATCTCACTTTCCTGGGTGAACCAAAATGCAAAAAGCGATGCGAGATAGACGAAAAATAACGATTTTTTTGGGGATGTACGTTGGGGGGACTCAATTTGAGACGCTTAATACGATCCCATCAAAACATTCATGAAATCTCACTTTCCTGGGTGAGACGCTTAATACGATCCCATCAAAACATTCCTGAAATCTCACTTTCCTGGGTGAACCAAAATGTAAAAAGCTCCATATCGCCACCTGAGAGTATAAGTACCCCATAGACCACTTTTTCGGGAAACTGAGTTAATGATGCAGTTATACTAATTCGAATATTCTCTATCGTTTGGTCCTATTCCCATTGCTCTATCTCTATTATTAACAGAGTTACGAAACCCACTTTTGCTCTACAGACCACACATTTTTGGGTTCTCTTAGTGCTTATTTGCCTTATATCCAAAATTTGTACTACGTGAGGCAATTTTTGTAGAGAAGTTGAAATAACAAACACTTAGTGCTTAAATGCCCTATAGCAATGGACAATGGATATAGAGCAAATTCAATTAAAATATATTGTCAGTGCTTAATTGCCCCATATCCACAGGAGCTGGGATATAGAGCATTTAAGCTCACATAATATATTACAATTAAGTAATCATTTAAGTGCTTATTTGCTCCATATCCATGGACAAATGTGCAGTCAGCTTGAAAAGTATAAATAGAAGCATAATTTTCGCTATCATTTCAGTAGCCAGAAGACAAAGTTGCTGTTCTACAAACAGCTCCTCAGACCAATCATCACTTACTGCTTCCCTGCTTGGTTTAGTATATCCAAAACCAGCATGAAAAAACTCGGAGCATTTGAGAGGAAAATTCTGAGGATTTGCACAGGACTCAACTTTGACCGTCAACGACAGAGGTACTTCAGTAACAAAAAGCTCTACGAAGCATCAGGAATCCTTCCCCTCAACAGATTCCTTTTGAACAGTGCAAGGAAAATAACTAACAACCTGAGCAACCATCCCAATCCACTGGTGAGAAGCTTGACAACCGAAGAGAGACATCCCGAGCCGCGATACTTAGATATAATGGCACTACTGGGCGAAGAAATCATTTCAATCAATGACGAAGAGGCAATACCCTTTTACGAGGTAGCAGCCTCAGCTTACCACCGTGGCTAGAGGCCACACAAACCTTCTTCAACATAAAGACAACCGGATCTGAACAACCCGAGATTTTTAAATCACCTTATAAATTTATATATTTTTCTTATCATAGGCAATAATTATAATTATTTTAGCAAACAAATCAATATTTAAAGTTAGGCCCCTTCTGTGCCAACAAAACAAAATATATGTAAATGTTATGTAATCTTAGAATTAAGAACCAATTGTATATATACCTGTTCAAGAAAAATAGTTAAACAGTTAAACAGCGATCATTTCAGATGGTTTCGTGCTCTCGTGGAGTAAAGGCCAAAGGAGGAAAAAAAAATATGATGATGACATAATGAAAAGTTCTGAATTTCATTTTAATGCTTTTTTTTTTTAATTAATATATTTTATTTTTGTTTTATAACTTGAATTATAATTATTTTTTTTTTATTTAATAAAATGTTTGATAAAAAACAGTCTTTGTTTCAAATCTATTTGTTGACTATGCTTTGATATTTCAGTTTTGGTGGGAATCTTCTTCAAAGACGAATTTGTAATCGTCTATCTCTGATTTCTTCAAAAAAGCAGCCATTAAAAACAATATGTTTTTAAAATATTGCAAAAAAAATAGAAAACGAGGTAAACAACAGGAAACAAATTCATTTTATGTAAGTAGAACTATTTAACTTCACGTTGTCATACTACATAACGGAGTTAAATGTAGTTTTTTCTGACTTTTTAATTTTTATATTAAAGCATTTTTTTTTTTTTTACTAAACTGGACAAAAACAAAATTGGTAAAAAAAAAATGAAAAAAAAAAATATAATAAATAATCCCTTAATAAAGCAAGCTTCTACGAATGTTAAAGTATTTTAGTAACCCATTCCAAATAAAATTAAATGTATTTTTCTAGAAAATTTAATGGACCAAAAGTAGTTTTAAGTATTTTTCCTAATTTAGTGTTAAAAAAATGTGTCATTTTGAAAGGTTTCTCATTGACTTAAAAATAAGCTTATGTGATATAAAGAAGGACATACCCAAAGTATTTATACTAATGTTTATTTTATATTTCTATCACTAAAAATAAAATTTGTGTGTAAAATTTGCTGTGGGGTGTACTCAAACCGACTTAACGTAAGTCTCTCGTTCCGCCTTCCAAACCATTGTAGCGTGTTCCAAGCGGAAATTCTGGCGATCAAAGAGGTCCTATCATGGCTAAGAGAAAACGTGATATCCTCAACGAATATCCGGATTTTCTCAGATAGTCAAGCAGCCCTCAAATCACTCGGCGCTGTTTCTACGAACTCAGTAACCGCCCTTAACTGTCGCCTATCTCTTAGGGAGATGGCTGAACAGTTCAATATTCACCTTATTTGGGTGCCGGGGCACAGAGATATCGTGGGTAACTGCAAAGCCGATGAACTCGCCAGAGAAGGAACCGTTCTACCGATCTCAACCAGCAGGTTGAATATTGGTATACCAATCGCTACATGTAAACTTATGCTAAAGCAAGAGGCAATGGATAGAACAAATGACAGGTGGAACAATATCACCACGTGCGTGGCAACAAAACGGATATGGCCAGGACTAGATCCAAAACGCACAAGACATTTGTTATCCATTACCAGATTGCAAGTTAGCTCCGTAATCAATGTCATTACCGGACATTGTCTGATAGGAAGACACGCCATAAGACTTGGCGTTCCCTCTAATGACTTCTGCAGAAGTTGCTTAGATGAGGAGGAGGAGGAGACCATCCCACACCTCCTCTGCTCATGTCCTGCACTCTCTTCTAAAAGAAAGAGGCATCTGGGGAAATATTTTCTCGATGATCCAAGCGATCTGGCGCACACAGATCCCCTGCATCTCCTTCGCTTTATTGTAAGCTCCAAATGGTTTTGTTAAGCGAGGTACTCCCTCGCATAATTTTTATGGTATCACAATGGACCTAATATTGGTCTAAGTGTGTCGGGTGTATTCCTGGCAGCCATTTTAACCTAACCTAACCTACGTTGGGGTAACTCAATTTGAGACGCTTAATACGATCCTATCAAAACATTCCTGAAATCTCACTTTCCTGGGTGAACCAAAATGTAAAAAGCTCCATATCTCGAGAACGATGCGAGATAGACGAAAAATAACGATTTTTTGGGGTTGTACGTTGGGGGGACTCAATTTGAGACGCCTAATACGATCCCATCAAAACATTCCTGAAATCTCACTTTCCTGGGTGAACCAAAATGTAAAAAGCTCCATATCTCGAGAACGATGCAAGATAGACGAAAAATAA
This sequence comes from Melanostoma scalare, assembly GCA_949752695.1. NCBI lineage: Eukaryota > Metazoa > Arthropoda > Insecta > Diptera > Syrphidae > Melanostoma > Melanostoma scalare. The sequence continues at coordinate 7,027 of CATKHO010000107.1, read as the reverse complement.
CGATTTTTTTTGGGTTGTACGTTGGGGTAACTCAATTTGAGACGCTTAATATGATCCCATCAAAACATTCCTGAAATCTTACGTTCCTGGGTGAACTAAAATGTAAAAAGCTCCATATCTCGAGAACGATGCGAGATAGACGAAAAATAACGATTTTTTTGGGGTTGTACGTTGGAGCAACTCAATTTGAGACGCTTAATACGATCCCATCAAAACATTCTTGAAATCTCACTTTCCTGGGTGAACCAAAATGTAAAAAGCTCCATATCTCGAGAACGATGCGAGATAGACGAAAAATAACGATTTTTTTGGGGTTGTACGTTGGGGGGACTCAATTTGAGACGCTTAATACGATCCCATCAAAACATTCCTGAAATCTCACTTTCCTGGGTGAACCAAAATGTAAAAAGCTCCATATCTCGAGAACGATGCGAGATAGACGAAAAATAACGATTTTTTTGGAGTTGTACGTTGGGGTAACTCAATTTGAGACGCTTAATACGATCCCATCAAAACATTCCTGAAATCTCACTTTCCTGGGTGAACCAAAATGTAAAAAGCTCCATATCTTGAGAACGATGCGAGATAGACGAAAAATAACGATTTTTTTGGGGTTGTACGTTGGGGGGACTCAATTTGAGACGCTTAATACGATCCCATCAAAACATTCCTGAAATCTCACTTTCCTGGGTGAACCAAAATGTAAAAAGCTCCATATCTCGAGAACGATGCGAGATAGACGAAAAATAACGGTTTTTTGGGTTTGTACGTTGGGGGGACTCAATTTGAGACGCTTAATACGATCCCATCAAAACATTCCTGAAATCTCACTTTCCTGGGTGAACCAAAATGTAAAAAGCTCCATATCTCGAGAACGATGCGAGATAGACGAAAAATAACGATTTTTTTGGGGTTGTACGTTGGGGGGCCTCAATTTGAGACGCTTAATACGATCCCATCAAAACATTCCTGAAATCTCACTTTCCTGGGTGAACCAAAATGTAAAAAGCTCCATATCTCGAGAACGATGCGAGATAGACGAAAAATAACGATTTTTTTGGGGTTGTACGTTGGGGGGACTCAATTTGAGACGCTTAATACGATCCCATCAAAACATTCCTGAAATCTCACTTTCCTGGGTGAACCAAAATGTAAAAAGCTCCATATCTCGAGAACGATGCGAGATAGACGAAAAATAACGATTTTTTTGGGGTTGCACGTTGGGGTAACTCAATTTGAGACGCTTAATACGATCCCATCAAAACATTCCTGAAATCTCACTTTCCTGGGTGAACCAAAATGTAAAAAGCTCCATATCTCGAGAACGATGCGAGATAGACGAAAAATAACGATTTTTTTGGGGTTGTACGTTGGGGGGACTCAATTTGAGACGCTTAATACGATCCCATCAAAACATTCCTGAAATCTCACTTTCCTGGGTGAACCAAAATGTAAAAAGCTCCATATCTCGAGAACGATGCGAGATAGACGAAAAATAACGATTTTTTTGGGGTTGTACGTTGGGGTAACTCAATTTGATCCCATCAAAACATTCCTGAAATCTCACTTTCCTGGGTGAACCAAAATGTAAAAAGCTCCATATCTCGAGAACGATGCGAGATAGACGAAAAATAACGATTTTTTTGGGGTTGTACGTTGGGGGGACTCAATTTGAGACGCTTAATACGATCCCATCAAAACATTCCTGAAATCTCACTTTCCTGGGTGAACCAAAATGTAAAAAGCTCCATATCTCGAGAACGATGCGAGATAGACGAAAAATAACGATTTTTTTGGGGTTGTACGTTGGGGGGACTCAATTTGAGACGCTTAATACGATCCCATCAAAACATTCCTGAAATCTTACGTTCCTGGGTGAACCAAAATGTAAAAAGCTCCATATCTCGAGAACGATGCGAGATAGACGAAAAATAACGATTTTTTTTTGGTTGTACGTTGGGGTAACTCAATTTGAGACGCTTAATACGATCCCATCAAAACATTCCTGAAATCTCACTTTCCTGGGTGAACCAAAATGTAAAAAGCTCCATATCTCGAGAACGATGCGAGATAGACGAAAAATAACGATTTTTTTGGGGTTGTACGTTGGGGTAACTCAATTTGAGACGCTTAATACGATCCCATCAAAACATTCCTGAAATCTCACTTTCCTGGGTGAACCAAAATGTAAAAAGCTCCATATCTCGAGAACGATGCGAGATAGACGAAAAATAACGATTTTTTTGGGGTTGTACGTTGGGGTAACTCAATTTGAGACGCTTAATTCGATCCCATCAAAACATTCCTGAAATCTCACTTTCCTGGGTGCACCAAAATGTAAAAAGCTCCATATCTCGAGAACGATGCGAGATAGACGAAAAATAACGATTTTTTTTGGGTTGTACGTTGGGGTAACTCAATTTGAGAAGCTTAATACGATCCTATCAAAACATTCCTGAAATCTCACTTTCCTGGGTGAACCAAAATGTAAAAAGCTCCATATCTCGAGAACGATGCGAGATAGACGAAAAATAACGATTTTTTTTGGGATGTACGTTGGGGTAACTCAATTTGAGACGCTTAATACGATCCCATCAAAACATTCCTGAAATCTTACGTTCCTGGGTGAACTAAAATGTAAAAAGCTCCATATCTCGAGAACGATGCGAGATAGACGAAAAATAACGATTTTTTTTGGGTTGTACGTTGGAGCAACTCAATTTGAGACGCTTAATACGATCCCATCAAAACATTCCTGAAATCTCACTTTCCTGGGTGAACCAAAATGTAAAAAGCTCCATATCTCGAGAACGATGCGAGATAGACGAAAAATAACGATTTTTTTGCGGTTGTACGTTGGGGTAACTCAATTTGAGACGCTTAATACGATCCCATCAAAACATTCCTGAAATCTCACTTTCCTGGGTGAACCAAAATGTAAAAAGCTCCATATCTCGAGAACGATGCGAGATAGACGAAAAATAACGATTTTTTTTGGGTTGTACGTTGGGGTAACTCAATTTGAGACGCTTAATACGATCCCATCAAAACATTCCTGAAATCTCACTTTCCTGGGTGAACCAAAATGTAAAAAGCTCCATATCTCGAGAACGATGCGAGATAGACGAAAAATAACGATTTTTTTTGGGGTTGTACTTTGGGGTAACTCAATTTGAGACGCTTAATACGATCCCATCAAAACATTCCTGAAATCTCACTTTCCTGGGTGAACCAAAATGTAAAAAGCTCCATATCTCGAGAACGATGCGAGATAGACGAAAAATAATGTTGGGGGGACTCAATTTGAGACGCTTAATACGATCCCATCAAAACATTCCTGAAATCTCACTTTCCTGGGTGAACCAAAATGTAAAAAGCTCCATATCTCGAGAACGATGCGAGATAGACGAAAAATAACGATTTTTTTGGGGTTGTACGTTGGGGTAACTCAATTTGAGACGCTTAATACGATCCCATCAAAACATTCCTGAAATCTCACTTTCCTGGGTGAACCAAAATGTAAAAAGCTCCATATCTTGAGAACGATGCGAGATAGACGAAAAATAACGATTTTTTTGGGGTTTGTACTTTGGGGGGACTCAAATTGAGACGCTTAATACGATCCCATCAAAACATTCCTGAAATCTTACGTTCCTGGGTGAACCAAAATGTAAAAAGCTCCATATCTCGAGAACGATGCGAGATAGACGAAAAATAACGATTTTTTTGGGGTTGTACGTCGAGGGTATTCAATTCGAGACGCTCAATACGATCCCATCAAAACATTCCTGAAATCTCACTTTCCTGGGTGAACCAAAATGTAAAAAGCTCCATATCTCGAGAACGATGCGAGATAGACGAAAAATAACGATTTTTTTTGGGTTGTACGTTGGAGCAACTCAATTTGAGACGCTTAATACGATCCCATCAAAACATTCCTGAAATCTCACTTTCCTGGGTGAACCAAAATGTAAAAAGCTCCATATCTCGAGAACGATGCGAGATAGACGAAAAATAACGATTTTTTTGGGGTTGTACGTTGGGGTAACTCAATTTGAGACGCTTAATACGATCCCATCAAAACATTCCTGAAATCTCACTTTCCTGGGTGAACCAAAATGTAAAAAGCTCCATATCTCGAGAACGATGCGAGATAGACGAAAAATAACGATTTTTTTTGGGTTGTACGTTGGGGTAACTCAATTTGAGACGCTTAATACGATCCCATCAAAACATTCCTGAAATCTCACTTTCCTGGGTGAACCAAAATGTAAAAAGCTCCATATCTCGAGAACGATGCGAGATAGACGAAAAATAACGATTTTTTTGGGGTTGTACTTTGGGGTAACTCAATTTGAGACGCTTAATACGATCCCATCAAAACATTCCTGAAATCTCACTTTCCTGGGTGAACCAAAATGTAAAAAGCTCCATATCTCGAGAACGATGCGAGATAGACGAAAAATAACGATTTTTTTGGGTTGTACGTTGGGGTAACTCAATTTGAGAAGCTTAATACGATCCTATCAAAACATTCCTGAAATCTCACTTTCCTGGGTGAACCAAAATGTAAAAAGCTCCATATCTCGAGAACGATGCGAGATAGACGAAAAATAACGATTTTTTTTGGGATGTACGTTGGGGTAACTCAATTTGAGACGCTTAATACGATCCCATCAAAACATTCCTGAAATCTTACGTTCCTGGGTGAACTAAAATGTAAAAAGCTCCATATCTCGAGAACGATGCGAGATAGACGAAAAATAACGATTTTTTTTGGGTTGTACGTTGGAGCAACTCAATTTGAGACGCTTAATACGATCCCATCAAAACATTCCTGAAATCTCACTTTCCTGGGTGAACCAAAATGTAAAAAGCTCCATATCTCGAGAACGATGCGAGATAGACGAAAAATAACGATTTTTTTGGGGTTGTACGTTGGGGTAACTCAATTTGAGACGCTTAATACGATCCCATCAAAACATTCCTGAAATCTCACTTTCCTGGGTGAACCAAAATGTAAAAAGCTCCATATCTCGAGAACGATGCGAGATAGACGAAAAATAACGATTTTTTTTGGGTTGTACGTTGGGGTAACTCAATTTGAGACGCTTAATACGATCCCATCAAAACATTCCTGAAATCTCACTTTCCTGGGTGAACCAAAATGTAAAAAGCTCCATATCTCGAGAACGATGCGAGATAGACGAAAAATAACGATTTTTTTGGGGTTGTACTTTGGGGTAACTCAATTTGAGACGCTTAATACGATCCCATCAAAACATTCCTGAAATCTCACTTTCCTGGGTGAACCAAAATGTAAAAAGCTCCATATCTCGAGAACGATGCGAGATAGACGAAAAATAACGATTTTTTTGGGGTTGTTCGTTGGGGTAACTCAATTTGAGACGCTTAATACGATCCCATCAAAACATTCCTGAAATCTCACTTTCCTGGGTGAACCAAAATGTAAAAAGCTCCATATCTCGAGAACGATGCGAGATAGACGAAAAATAACGATTTTTTTGGGGTTGTACGTCGAGGGTATTCAATTTGAGACGCTCAATACGATCCCATCAAAACATTCCTGAAATCTCACTTTCCTGGGTGAACCAAAATGTAAAAAGCTCCATATCTCGAGAACGATGCGAGATAGACGAAAAATAACGATTTTTTTGGGGTTGTACGTTGGGGTAACTCAATTTGAGACGCTTAATACGATCCCATCAAAACATTCCTGAAATCTCACTTTCCTGGGTGAACCAAAATGTAAAAAGCTCCATATCTCGAGAACGATGCGAGATAGACGAAAAATAACGATTTTTTTGGGGTTGTACGTTGGGGGGACTCAATTTGAGACGCTTAATACGATCCCATCAAAACATTCCTGAAATCTCACTTTCCTGGGTGAACCAAAATGTAAAAAGCTCCATATCTCGAGAACGATGCGAGATAGACGAAAAATAACGATTTTTTTGGGGTTGTACGTTGGGGTAACTCAATTTGAGACGCTTAATACGATCCCATCAAAACATTCCTGAAATCTCACTTTCCTGGGTGAACCAAAATGTAAAAAGCTCCATATCTCGAGAACGATGCGAGATAGACGAAAAATAACGATTTTTTTGGGGTTGTATGTTGGGGGGACTCAATTTGAGACGCTTAATACGATCCCATCAAAACATTCCTGAAATCTTACGTTCCTGGGTGAACCAAAATGTAAAAAGCTCCATATCTCGAGAACGATGCGAGATAGACGAAAAATAACGATTTTTTTGGGGTTGTACGGTGAGAGTACTCAATTTGAGACGCTTAATACGATCCCATCAAAACATTGCTGAAATCTCACTTTCCTGGGTGAACCAAAATGTAAAAAGCTCCATATCTCGAGAACGATGCGAGATAGACGAAAAATAACGATTTTTTTGGGGTTGTACGTTGGGGTAACTCAATTTGAGACGCTTAATACGATCCCATCAAAACATTCCTGAAATCTCACTTTCCTGGGTGAACCAAAATGTAAAAAGCTCCATATCTCGAGAACGATGCGAGATAGACGAAAAATAACGATTTTTTTGGGGTTGTACGTTGGGGGTACTCAATTTGAGACGCTTAATACGATCCCATCAAAACATTCCTGAAATCTCACTTTCCTGGGTGAACCAAAATGTAAAAAGCTCCATATCTCGAGAACGATGCGAGATAGACGAAAAATAACGATTTTTTTGGGGTTGTACGTTGGGGTAACTCAATTTGAGACGCTTAATACGATCCCATCAAAACATTCCTGAAATCTCACTTTCCTGGGTGAACCAAAATGTAAAAAGCTCCATATCTCGAGAACGATGCGAGATAGACGAAAAATAACGATTTTTTGGGGTTGTACGTTGGGGGGACTCAATTTGAGACGCTTAATACGATCCCATCAAAACATTCCTGAAATCTCACTTTCCTGGGTGAACCAAAATGTAAAAAGCTCCATATCTCGAGAACGATGCGAGATAGACGAAAAATAACGATTTTTTTG
>CATKHO010000106.1:0-55054 GCA_949752695.1 Melanostoma scalare | reverse complement strand
AAAACAAATATAATAAATCTACCAAGCGTTGTGTTGTTACAAGCAAAGTAAATAGACCAGACTGAAGGCATATGTAAGCGATTACTATGATTGTAAAAATCTATAGGTATTTCAGTGTCCTTCAAAACTAAACTCTTAAAAAAATATTTGTATTCTATTTGATTTGAACTTAGAACCTCTACTATCAAATGTGCGCGCGTCAGACCATTCGGCTACCAAGGCCATGCGAATTCGATCGAAAATTTGCAGCAATATATATTAAAATAATTTTGTAGCTTATAAAGGCAATAACAAGTGTGTCTTTATTCCAATCGACATTAGCCGATTGCATTAATGCCTGCACGGCCCTCCCCTTCACCCGAGGTTCAACCCCTCCATGAGGGGGGTCGGGGGGGTGGGGAGGCATAATACCCTTTTTTATATATATATTTTGTACTTTTTACATTATAATAGGCATATACGTATATTACCTATAGGCGATATTGTAACAATTAGCTACAATAAAGAGATATTATGCATTTCTTTGTACGCAGGAGTGTTCTGCAACCATTTTAAAGCAGTAAATGAGTTGTAAAAATAAGAAACTGCTTAACAACATCCTTATGCAGCAAATGTACACTACAGAAACCTAAACACTGACCAGAACAGTAAACATTGAGTGTTCCGTGAACTAAATAAGGTGTGAATGCAAATGTGGGCGTTGAAATAAATTAATGGGAAGCCATTTTCACACGGCATTCAATGCATAAACACAGAATCATCTTCTAATTGACCTAATTGACCCCAGAAGGTGTTGGTAAGGTCCCAAATCATTAATTAATTTATGTCTGAGCCTAACAAATGCATTTCTTTGTACGCAGGAGTGTTCTGCAACCATTTTAAAGCAGTAAATGAGTTGTAAAAATAAGAAACTGCTTAACAACATCCTTATGCAGCAAATGTACACTACAGAAACCTAAACACTGACCAGAACAGTAAACATTGAGTGTTCCGTGAACTAAATAAGGTGTGAATGCAAATGTGGGCGTTGAAATAAATTAATGGGAAGCCATTTTCACACGGCATTCAATGCATAAACACAGAATCATCTTCTAATTGACCTAATTGACCCCAGAAGGTGTTGGTAAGGTCCCAAATCATTAATTAATTTATGTCTGAGCCTAACAAATGCATTTCTTTGTACGCAGGAGTGTTCTGCAACCATTTTAAAGCAGTAAATGAGTTGTAAAAATAAGAAACTGCTTAACAACATCCTTATGCAGCAAATGTACACTACAGAAACCTAAACACTGACCAGAACAGTAAACATTGAGTGTTCCGTGAACTAAATAAGGTGTGAATGCAAATGTGGGCGTTGAAATAAATTAATGGGAAGCCATTTTCACACGGCATTCAATCCATAAACACAGAATCATCTTCTAATTGACCTAATTGACCCCAGAAGGTGTTGGTAAGGTCCCAAATCATTAATTAATTTATGTCTGAGCCTAACAAATGCATTTCTTTGTACGCAGGAGTGTTCTGCAACCATTTTAAAGCAGTAAATGAGTTGTAAAAATAAGAAACTGCTTAACAACATCCTTATGCAGCAAATGTACACTACAGAAACCTAAACACTGACCAGAACAGTAAACATTGAGTGTTCCGTGAACTAAATAAGGTGTGAATGCAAATGTGGGCGTTGAAATAAATTAATGGGAAGCCATTTTCACACGGCATTCAATGCATAAACACAGAATCATCTTCTAATTGACCTAATTGACCCCAGAAGGTGTTGGTAAGGTCCCAAATCATTAATTAATTTATGTCTGAGCCTAACAAATGCATTTCTTTGTACGCAGGAGTGTTCTGCAACCATTTTAAAGCAGTAAATGAGTTGTAAAAATAAGAAACTGCTTAACAACATCCTTATGCAGCAAATGTACACTACAGAAACCTAAACACTGACCAGAACAGTAAACATTGAGTGTTCCGTGAACTAAATAAGGTGTGAATGCAAATGTGGGCGTTGAAATAAATTAATGGGAAGCCATTTTCACACGGCATTCAATGCATAAACACAGAATCATCTTCTAATTGACCTAATTGACCCCAGAAGGTGTTGGTAAGGTCCCAAATCATTAATTAATTTATGTCTGAGCCTAACAAATGCATTTCTTTGTACGCAGGAGTGTTCTGCAACCATTTTAAAGCAGTAAATGAGTTGTAAAAATAAGAAACTGCTTAACAACATCCTTATGCAGCAAATGTACACTACAGAAACCTAAACACTGACCAGAACAGTAAACATTGAGTGTTCCGTGAACTAAATAAGGTGTGAATGCAAATGTGGGCGTTGAAATAAATTAATGGGAAGCCATTTTCACACGGCATTCAATGCATAAACACAGAATCATCTTCTAATTGACCTAATTGACCCCAGAAGGTGTTGGTAAGGTCCCAAATCATTAATTAATTTATGTCTGAGCCTAACAAATGCATTTCTTTGTACGCAGGAGTGTTCTGCAACCATTTTAAAGCAGTAAATGAGTTGTAAAAATAAGAAACTGCTTAACAACATCCTTATGCAGCAAATGTACACTACAGAAACCTAAACACTGACCAGAACAGTAAACATTGAGTGTTCCGTGAACTAAATAAGGTGTGAATGCAAATGTGGGCGTTGAAATAAATTAATGGGAAGCCATTTTCACACGGCATTCAATCCATAAACACAGAATCATCTTCTAATTGACCTAATTGACCCCAGAAGGTGTTGGTAAGGTCCCAAATCATTAATTAATTTATGTCTGAGCCTAACAAATGCATTTCTTTGTACGCAGGAGTGTTCTGCAACCATTTTAAAGCAGTAAATGAGTTGTAAAAATAAGAAACTGCTTAACAACATCCTTATGCAGCAAATGTACACTACAGAAACCTAAACACTGACCAGAACAGTAAACATTGAGTGTTCCGTGAACTAAATAAGGTGTGAATGCAAATGTGGGCGTTGAAATAAATTAATGGGAAGCCATTTTCACACGGCATTCAATGCATAAACACAGAATCATCTTCTAATTGACCTAATTGACCCCAGAAGGTGTTGGTAAGGTCCCAAATCATTAATTAATTTATGTCTGAGCCTAACAAATGCATTTCTTTGTACGCAGGAGTGTTCTGCAACCATTTTAAAGCAGTAAATGAGTTGTAAAAATAAGAAACTGCTTAACAACATCCTTATGCAGCAAATGTACACTACAGAAACCTAAACACTGACCAGAACAGTAAACATTGAGTGTTCCGTGAACTAAATAAGGTGTGAATGCAAATGTGGGCGTTGAAATAAATTAATGGGAAGCCATTTTCACACGGCATTCAATCCATAAACACAGAATCATCTTCTAATTGACCTTATTGACCCCAGAAGGTGTTGGTAAGGTCCCAAATCATTAATTAATCTATGTCTGAGCCTAACAAATGCATTTCTTTGTACGCAGGAGTGTTCTGCAACCATTTTAAAGCAGTAAATGAGTTGTAAAAATAAGAAACTGCTTAACAACATCCTTATGCAGCAAATGTACACTACAGAAACCTAAACACTGACCAGAACAGTAAACATTGAGTGTTCCGTGAACTAAATAAGGTGTGAATGCAAATGTGGGCGTTGAAATAAATTAATGGGAAGCCATTTTCACACGGCATTCAATCCATAAACACAGAATCATCTTCTAATTGACCTAATTGACCCCAGAAGGTGTTGGTAAGGTCCCAAATCATTAATTAATTTATGTCTGAGCCTAACAAATGCATTTCTTTGTACGCAGGAGTGTTCTGCAACCATTTTAAAGCAGTAAATGAGTTGTAAAAATAAGAAACTGCTTAACAACATCCTTATGCAGCAAATGTACACTACAGAAACCTAAACACTGACCAGAACAGTAAACATTGAGTGTTCCGTGAACTAAATAAGGTGTGAATGCAAATGTGGGCGTTGAAATAAATTAATGGGAAGCCATTTTCACACGGCATTCAATCCATAAACACAGAATCATCTTCTAATTGACCTAATTGACCCCAGAAGGTGTTGGTAAGGTCCCAAATCATTAATTAATTTATGTCTGAGCCTAACAAATGCATTTCTTTGTACGCAGGAGTGTTCTGCAACCATTTTAAAGCAGTAAATGAGTTGTAAAAATAAGAAACTGCTTAACAACATCCTTATGCAGCAAATGTACACTACAGAAACCTAAACACTGACCAGAACAGTAAACATTGAGTGTTCCGTGAACTAAATAAGGTGTGAATGCAAATGTGGGCGTTGAAATAAATTAATGGGAAGCCATTTTCACACGGCATTCAATGCATAAACACAGAATCATCTTCTAATTGACCTAATTGACCCCAGAAGGTGTTGGTAAGGTCCCAAATCATTAATTAATTTATGTCTGAGCCTAACAAATGCATTTCTTTGTACGCAGGAGTGTTCTGCAACCATTTTAAAGCAGTAAATGAGTTGTAAAAATAAGAAACTGCTTAACAACATCCTTATGCAGCAAATGTACACTACAGAAACCTAAACACTGACCAGAACAGTAAACATTGAGTGTTCCGTGAACTAAATAAGGTGTGAATGCAAATGTGGGCGTTGAAATAAATTAATGGGAAGCCATTTTCACACGGCATTCAATCCATAAACACAGAATCATCTTCTAATTGACCTAATTGACCCCAGAAGGTGTTGGTAAGGTCCCAAATCATTAATTAATTTATGTCTGAGCCTAACAAATGCATTTCTTTGTACGCAGGAGTGTTCTGCAACCATTTTAAAGCAGTAAATGAGTTGTAAAAATAAGAAACTGCTTAACAACATCCTTATGCAGCAAATGTACACTACAGAAACCTAAACACTGACCAGAACAGTAAACATTGAGTGTTCCGTGAACTAAATAAGGTGTGAATGCAAATGTGGGCGTTGAAATAAATTAATGGGAAGCCATTTTCACACGGCATTCAATGCATAAACACAGAATCATCTTCTAATTGACCTAATTGACCCCAGAAGGTGTTGGTAAGGTCCCAAATCATTAATTAATTTATGTCTGAGCCTAACAAATGCATTTCTTTGTACGCAGGAGTGTTCTGCAACCATTTTAAAGCAGTAAATGAGTTGTAAAAATAAGAAACTGCTTAACAACATCCTTATGCAGCAAATGTACACTACAGAAACCTAAACACTGACCAGAACAGTAAACATTGAGTGTTCCGTGAACTAAATAAGGTGTGAATGCAAATGTGGGCGTTGAAATAAATTAATGGGAAGCCATTTTCACACGGCATTCAATCCATAAACACAGAATCATCTTCTAATTGACCTTATTGACCCCAGAAGGTGTTGGTAAGGTCCCAAATCATTAATTAATCTATGTCTGAGCCTAACAAATGCATTTCTTTGTACGCAGGAGTGTTCTGCAACCATTTTAAAGCAGTAAATGAGTTGTAAAAATAAGAAACTGCTTAACAACATCCTTATGCAGCAAATGTACACTACAGAAACCTAAACACTGACCAGAACAGTAAACATTGAGTGTTCCGTGAACTAAATAAGGTGTGAATGCAAATGTGGGCGTTGAAATAAATTAATGGGAAGCCATTTTCACACGGCATTCAATCCATAAACACAGAATCATCTTCTAATTGACCTAATTGACCCCAGAAGGTGTTGGTAAGGTCCCAAATCATTAATTAATTTATGTCTGAGCCTAACAAATGCATTTCTTTGTACGCAGGAGTGTTCTGCAACCATTTTAAAGCAGTAAATGAGTTGTAAAAATAAGAAACTGCTTAACAACATCCTTATGCAGCAAATGTACACTACAGAAACCTAAACACTGACCAGAACAGTAAACATTGAGTGTTCCGTGAACTAAATAAGGTGTGAATGCAAATGTGGGCGTTGAAATAAATTAATGGGAAGCCATTTTCACACGGCATTCAATGCATAAACACAGAATCATCTTCTAATTGACCTAATTGACCCCAGAAGGTGTTGGTAAGGTCCCAAATCATTAATTAATTTATGTCTGAGCCTAACAAATGCATTTCTTTGTACGCAGGAGTGTTCTGCAACCATTTTAAAGCAGTAAATGAGTTGTAAAAATAAGAAACTGCTTAACAACATCCTTATGCAGCAAATGTACACTACAGAAACCTAAACACTGACCAGAACAGTAAACATTGAGTGTTCCGTGAACTAAATAAGGTGTGAATGCAAATGTGGGCGTTGAAATAAATTAATGGGAAGCCATTTTCACACGGCATTCAATCCATAAACACAGAATCATCTTCTAATTGACCTAATTGACCCCAGAAGGTGTTGGTAAGGTCCCAAATCATTAATTAATTTATGTCTGAGCCTAACAAATGCATTTCTTTGTACGCAGGAGTGTTCTGCAACCATTTTAAAGCAGTAAATGAGTTGTAAAAATAAGAAACTGCTTAACAACATCCTTATGCAGCAAATGTACACTACAGAAACCTAAACACTGACCAGAACAGTAAACATTGAGTGTTCCGTGAACTAAATAAGGTGTGAATGCAAATGTGGGCGTTGAAATAAATTAATGGGAAGCCATTTTCACACGGCATTCAATGCATAAACACAGAATCATCTTCTAATTGACCTAATTGACCCCAGAAGGTGTTGGTAAGGTCCCAAATCATTAATTAATTTATGTCTGAGCCTAACAAATGCATTTCTTTGTACGCAGGAGTGTTCTGCAACCATTTTAAAGCAGTAAATGAGTTGTAAAAATAAGAAACTGCTTAACAACATCCTTATGCAGCAAATGTACACTACAGAAACCTAAACACTGACCAGAACAGTAAACATTGAGTGTTCCGTGAACTAAATAAGGTGTGAATGCAAATGTGGGCGTTGAAATAAATTAATGGGAAGCCATTTTCACACGGCATTCAATGCATAAACACAGAATCATCTTCTAATTGACCTAATTGACCCCAGAAGGTGTTGGTAAGGTCCCAAATCATTAATTAATTTATGTCTGAGCCTAACAAATGCATTTCTTTGTACGCAGGAGTGTTCTGCAACCATTTTAAAGCAGTAAATGAGTTGTAAAAATAAGAAACTGCTTAACAACATCCTTATGCAGCAAATGTACACTACAGAAACCTAAACACTGACCAGAACAGTAAACATTGAGTGTTCCGTGAACTAAATAAGGTGTGAATGCAAATGTGGGCGTTGAAATAAATTAATGGGAAGCCATTTTCACACGGCATTCAATGCATAAACACAGAATCATCTTCTAATTGACCTAATTGACCCCAGAAGGTGTTGGTAAGGTCCCAAATCATTAATTAATTTATGTCTGAGCCTAACAAATGCATTTCTTTGTACGCAGGAGTGTTCTGCAACCATTTTAAAGCAGTAAATGAGTTGTAAAAATAAGAAACTGCTTAACAACATCCTTATGCAGCAAATGTACACTACAGAAACCTAAACACTGACCAGAACAGTAAACATTGAGTGTTCCGTGAACTAAATAAGGTGTGAATGCAAATGTGGGCGTTGAAATAAATTAATGGGAAGCCATTTTCACACGGCATTCAATCCATAAACACAGAATCATCTTCTAATTGACCTAATTGACCCCAGAAGGTGTTGGTAAGGTCCCAAATCATTAATTAATTTATGTCTGAGCCTAACAAATGCATTTCTTTGTACGCAGGAGTGTTCTGCAACCATTTTAAAGCAGTAAATGAGTTGTAAAAATAAGAAACTGCTTAACAACATCCTTATGCAGCAAATGTACACTACAGAAACCTAAACACTGACCAGAACAGTAAACATTGAGTGTTCCGTGAACTAAATAAGGTGTGAATGCAAATGTGGGCGTTGAAATAAATTAATGGGAAGCCATTTTCACACGGCATTCAATGCATAAACACAGAATCATCTTCTAATTGACCTAATTGACCCCAGAAGGTGTTGGTAAGGTCCCAAATCATTAATTAATTTATGTCTGAGCCTAACAAATGCATTTCTTTGTACGCAGGAGTGTTCTGCAACCATTTTAAAGCAGTAAATGAGTTGTAAAAATAAGAAACTGCTTAACAACATCCTTATGCAGCAAATGTACACTACAGAAACCTAAACACTGACCAGAACAGTAAACATTGAGTGTTCCGTGAACTAAATAAGGTGTGAATGCAAATGTGGGCGTTGAAATAAATTAATGGGAAGCCATTTTCACACGGCATTCAATCCATAAACACAGAATCATCTTCTAATTGACCTTATTGACCCCAGAAGGTGTTGGTAAGGTCCCAAATCATTAATTAATCTATGTCTGAGCCTAACAAATGCATTTCTTTGTACGCAGGAGTGTTCTGCAACCATTTTAAAGCAGTAAATGAGTTGTAAAAATAAGAAACTGCTTAACAACATCCTTATGCAGCAAATGTACACTACAGAAACCTAAACACTGACCAGAACAGTAAACATTGAGTGTTCCGTGAACTAAATAAGGTGTGAATGCAAATGTGGGCGTTGAAATAAATTAATGGGAAGCCATTTTCACACGGCATTCAATCCATAAACACAGAATCATCTTCTAATTGACCTAATTGACCCCAGAAGGTGTTGGTAAGGTCCCAAATCATTAATTAATTTATGTCTGAGCCTAACAAATGCATTTCTTTGTACGCAGGAGTGTTCTGCAACCATTTTAAAGCAGTAAATGAGTTGTAAAAATAAGAAACTGCTTAACAACATCCTTATGCAGCAAATGTACACTACAGAAACCTAAACACTGACCAGAACAGTAAACATTGAGTGTTCCGTGAACTAAATAAGGTGTGAATGCAAATGTGGGCGTTGAAATAAATTAATGGGAAGCCATTTTCACACGGCATTCAATCCATAAACACAGAATCATCTTCTAATTGACCTAATTGACCCCAGAAGGTGTTGGTAAGGTCCCAAATCATTAATTAATTTATGTCTGAGCCTAACAAATGCATTTCTTTGTACGCAGGAGTGTTCTGCAACCATTTTAAAGCAGTAAATGAGTTGTAAAAATAAGAAACTGCTTAACAACATCCTTATGCAGCAAATGTACACTACAGAAACCTAAACACTGACCAGAACAGTAAACATTGAGTGTTCCGTGAACTAAATAAGGTGTGAATGCAAATGTGGGCGTTGAAATAAATTAATGGGAAGCCATTTTCACACGGCATTCAATGCATAAACACAGAATCATCTTCTAATTGACCTAATTGACCCCAGAAGGTGTTGGTAAGGTCCCAAATCATTAATTAATTTATGTCTGAGCCTAACAAATGCATTTCTTTGTACGCAGGAGTGTTCTGCAACCATTTTAAAGCAGTAAATGAGTTGTAAAAATAAGAAACTGCTTAACAACATCCTTATGCAGCAAATGTACACTACAGAAACCTAAACACTGACCAGAACAGTAAACATTGAGTGTTCCGTGAACTAAATAAGGTGTGAATGCAAATGTGGGCGTTGAAATAAATTAATGGGAAGCCATTTTCACACGGCATTCAATCCATAAACACAGAATCATCTTCTAATTGACCTAATTGACCCCAGAAGGTGTTGGTAAGGTCCCAAATCATTAATTAATTTATGTCTGAGCCTAACAAATGCATTTCTTTGTACGCAGGAGTGTTCTGCAACCATTTTAAAGCAGTAAATGAGTTGTAAAAATAAGAAACTGCTTAACAACATCCTTATGCAGCAAATGTACACTACAGAAACCTAAACACTGACCAGAACAGTAAACATTGAGTGTTCCGTGAACTAAATAAGGTGTGAATGCAAATGTGGGCGTTGAAATAAATTAATGGGAAGCCATTTTCACACGGCATTCAATGCATAAACACAGAATCATCTTCTAATTGACCTAATTGACCCCAGAAGGTGTTGGTAAGGTCCCAAATCATTAATTAATTTATGTCTGAGCCTAACAAATGCATTTCTTTGTACGCAGGAGTGTTCTGCAACCATTTTAAAGCAGTAAATGAGTTGTAAAAATAAGAAACTGCTTAACAACATCCTTATGCAGCAAATGTACACTACAGAAACCTAAACACTGACCAGAACAGTAAACATTGAGTGTTCCGTGAACTAAATAAGGTGTGAATGCAAATGTGGGCGTTGAAATAAATTAATGGGAAGCCATTTTCACACGGCATTCAATCCATAAACACAGAATCATCTTCTAATTGACCTAATTGACCCCAGAAGGTGTTGGTAAGGTCCCAAATCATTAATTAATCTATGTCTGAGCCTAACAAATGCATTTCTTTGTACGCAGGAGTGTTCTGCAACCATTTTAAAGCAGTAAATGAGTTGTAAAAATAAGAAACTGCTTAACAACATCCTTATGCAGCAAATGTACACTACAGAAACCTAAACACTGACCAGAACAGTAAACATTGAGTGTTCCGTGAACTAAATAAGGTGTGAATGCAAATGTGGGCGTTGAAATAAATTAATGGGAAGCCATTTTCACACGGCATTCAATGCATAAACACAGAATCATCTTCTAATTGACCTAATTGACCCCAGAAGGTGTTGGTAAGGTCCCAAATCATTAATTAATTTATGTCTGAGCCTAACAAATGCATTTCTTTGTACGCAGGAGTGTTCTGCAACCATTTTAAAGCAGTAAATGAGTTGTAAAAATAAGAAACTGCTTAACAACATCCTTATGCAGCAAATGTACACTACAGAAACCTAAACACTGACCAGAACAGTAAACATTGAGTGTTCCGTGAACTAAATAAGGTGTGAATGCAAATGTGGGCGTTGAAATAAATTAATGGGAAGCCATTTTCACACGGCATTCAATGCATAAACACAGAATCATCTTCTAATTGACCTAATTGACCCCAGAAGGTGTTGGTAAGGTCCCAAATCATTAATTAATTTATGTCTGAGCCTAACAAATGCATTTCTTTGTACGCAGGAGTGTTCTGCAACCATTTTAAAGCAGTAAATGAGTTGTAAAAATAAGAAACTGCTTAACAACATCCTTATGCAGCAAATGTACACTACAGAAACCTAAACACTGACCAGAACAGTAAACATTGAGTGTTCCGTGAACTAAATAAGGTGTGAATGCAAATGTGGGCGTTGAAATAAATTAATGGGAAGCCATTTTCACACGGCATTCAATGCATAAACACAGAATCATCTTCTAATTGACCTAATTGACCCCAGAAGGTGTTGGTAAGGTCCCAAATCATTAATTAATTTATGTCTGAGCCTAACAAATGCATTTCTTTGTACGCAGGAGTGTTCTGCAACCATTTTAAAGCAGTAAATGAGTTGTAAAAATAAGAAACTGCTTAACAACATCCTTATGCAGCAAATGTACACTACAGAAACCTAAACACTGACCAGAACAGTAAACATTGAGTGTTCCGTGAACTAAATAAGGTGTGAATGCAAATGTGGGCGTTGAAATAAATTAATGGGAAGCCATTTTCACACGGCATTCAATCCATAAACACAGAATCATCTTCTAATTGACCTAATTGACCCCAGAAGGTGTTGGTAAGGTCCCAAATCATTAATTAATTTATGTCTGAGCCTAACAAATGCATTTCTTTGTACGCAGGAGTGTTCTGCAACCATTTTAAAGCAGTAAATGAGTTGTAAAAATAAGAAACTGCTTAACAACATCCTTATGCAGCAAATGTACACTACAGAAACCTAAACACTGACCAGAACAGTAAACATTGAGTGTTCCGTGAACTAAATAAGGTGTGAATGCAAATGTGGGCGTTGAAATAAATTAATGGGAAGCCATTTTCACACGGCATTCAATGCATAAACACAGAATCATCTTCTAATTGACCTAATTGACCCCAGAAGGTGTTGGTAAGGTCCCAAATCATTAATTAATTTATGTCTGAGCCTAACAAATGCATTTCTTTGTACGCAGGAGTGTTCTGCAACCATTTTAAAGCAGTAAATGAGTTGTAAAAATAAGAAACTGCTTAACAACATCCTTATGCAGCAAATGTACACTACAGAAACCTAAACACTGACCAGAACAGTAAACATTGAGTGTTCCGTGAACTAAATAAGGTGTGAATGCAAATGTGGGCGTTGAAATAAATTAATGGGAAGCCATTTTCACACGGCATTCAATCCATAAACACAGAATCATCTTCTAATTGACCTAATTGACCCCAGAAGGTGTTGGTAAGGTCCCAAATCATTAATTAATTTATGTCTGAGCCTAACAAATGCATTTCTTTGTACGCAGGAGTGTTCTGCAACCATTTTAAAGCAGTAAATGAGTTGTAAAAATAAGAAACTGCTTAACAACATCCTTATGCAGCAAATGTACACTACAGAAACCTAAACACTGACCAGAACAGTAAACATTGAGTGTTCCGTGAACTAAATAAGGTGTGAATGCAAATGTGGGCGTTGAAATAAATTAATGGGAAGCCATTTTCACACGGCATTCAATGCATAAACACAGAATCATCTTCTAATTGACCTAATTGACCCCAGAAGGTGTTGGTAAGGTCCCAAATCATTAATTAATTTATGTCTGAGCCTAACAAATGCATTTCTTTGTACGCAGGAGTGTTCTGCAACCATTTTAAAGCAGTAAATGAGTTGTAAAAATAAGAAACTGCTTAACAACATCCTTATGCAGCAAATGTACACTACAGAAACCTAAACACTGACCAGAACAGTAAACATTGAGTGTTCCGTGAACTAAATAAGGTGTGAATGCAAATGTGGGCGTTGAAATAAATTAATGGGAAGCCATTTTCACACGGCATTCAATCCATAAACACAGAATCATCTTCTAATTGACCTAATTGACCCCAGAAGGTGTTGGTAAGGTCCCAAATCATTAATTAATTTATGTCTGAGCCTAACAAATGCATTTCTTTGTACGCAGGAGTGTTCTGCAACCATTTTAAAGCAGTAAATGAGTTGTAAAAATAAGAAACTGCTTAACAACATCCTTATGCAGCAAATGTACACTACAGAAACCTAAACACTGACCAGAACAGTAAACATTGAGTGTTCCGTGAACTAAATAAGGTGTGAATGCAAATGTGGGCGTTGAAATAAATTAATGGGAAGCCATTTTCACACGGCATTCAATGCATAAACACAGAATCATCTTCTAATTGACCTAATTGACCCCAGAAGGTGTTGGTAAGGTCCCAAATCATTAATTAATTTATGTCTGAGCCTAACAAATGCATTTCTTTGTACGCAGGAGTGTTCTGCAACCATTTTAAAGCAGTAAATGAGTTGTAAAAATAAGAAACTGCTTAACAACATCCTTATGCAGCAAATGTACACTACAGAAACCTAAACACTGACCAGAACAGTAAACATTGAGTGTTCCGTGAACTAAATAAGGTGTGAATGCAAATGTGGGCGTTGAAATAAATTAATGGGAAGCCATTTTCACACGGCATTCAATCCATAAACACAGAATCATCTTCTAATTGACCTAATTGACCCCAGAAGGTGTTGGTAAGGTCCCAAATCATTAATTAATTTATGTCTGAGCCTAACAAATGCATTTCTTTGTACGCAGGAGTGTTCTGCAACCATTTTAAAGCAGTAAATGAGTTGTAAAAATAAGAAACTGCTTAACAACATCCTTATGCAGCAAATGTACACTACAGAAACCTAAACACTGACCAGAACAGTAAACATTGAGTGTTCCGTGAACTAAATAAGGTGTGAATGCAAATGTGGGCGTTGAAATAAATTAATGGGAAGCCATTTTCACACGGCATTCAATGCATAAACACAGAATCATCTTCTAATTGACCTAATTGACCCCAGAAGGTGTTGGTAAGGTCCCAAATCATTAATTAATTTATGTCTGAGCCTAACAAATGCATTTCTTTGTACGCAGGAGTGTTCTGCAACCATTTTAAAGCAGTAAATGAGTTGTAAAAATAAGAAACTGCTTAACAACATCCTTATGCAGCAAATGTACACTACAGAAACCTAAACACTGACCAGAACAGTAAACATTGAGTGTTCCGTGAACTAAATAAGGTGTGAATGCAAATGTGGGCGTTGAAATAAATTAATGGGAAGCCATTTTCACACGGCATTCAATCCATAAACACAGAATCATCTTCTAATTGACCTTATTGACCCCAGAAGGTGTTGGTAAGGTCCCAAATCATTAATTAATCTATGTCTGAGCCTAACAAATGCATTTCTTTGTACGCAGGAGTGTTCTGCAACCATTTTAAAGCAGTAAATGAGTTGTAAAAATAAGAAACTGCTTAACAACATCCTTATGCAGCAAATGTACACTACAGAAACCTAAACACTGACCAGAACAGTAAACATTGAGTGTTCCGTGAACTAAATAAGGTGTGAATGCAAATGTGGGCGTTGAAATAAATTAATGGGAAGCCATTTTCACACGGCATTCAATGCATAAACACAGAATCATCTTCTAATTGACCTAATTGACCCCAGAAGGTGTTGGTAAGGTCCCAAATCATTAATTAATTTATGTCTGAGCCTAACAAATGCATTTCTTTGTACGCAGGAGTGTTCTGCAACCATTTTAAAGCAGTAAATGAGTTGTAAAAATAAGAAACTGCTTAACAACATCCTTATGCAGCAAATGTACACTACAGAAACCTAAACACTGACCAGAACAGTAAACATTGAGTGTTCCGTGAACTAAATAAGGTGTGAATGCAAATGTGGGCGTTGAAATAAATTAATGGGAAGCCATTTTCACACGGCATTCAATCCATAAACACAGAATCATCTTCTAATTGACCTAATTGACCCCAGAAGGTGTTGGTAAGGTCCCAAATCATTAATTAATTTATGTCTGAGCCTAACAAATGCATTTCTTTGTACGCAGGAGTGTTCTGCAACCATTTTAAAGCAGTAAATGAGTTGTAAAAATAAGAAACTGCTTAACAACATCCTTATGCAGCAAATGTACACTACAGAAACCTAAACACTGACCAGAACAGTAAACATTGAGTGTTCCGTGAACTAAATAAGGTGTGAATGCAAATGTGGGCGTTGAAATAAATTAATGGGAAGCCATTTTCACACGGCATTCAATGCATAAACACAGAATCATCTTCTAATTGACCTAATTGACCCCAGAAGGTGTTGGTAAGGTCCCAAATCATTAATTAATTTATGTCTGAGCCTAACAAATGCATTTCTTTGTACGCAGGAGTGTTCTGCAACCATTTTAAAGCAGTAAATGAGTTGTAAAAATAAGAAACTGCTTAACAACATCCTTATGCAGCAAATGTACACTACAGAAACCTAAACACTGACCAGAACAGTAAACATTGAGTGTTCCGTGAACTAAATAAGGTGTGAATGCAAATGTGGGCGTTGAAATAAATTAATGGGAAGCCATTTTCACACGGCATTCAATCCATAAACACAGAATCATCTTCTAATTGACCTAATTGACCCCAGAAGGT
Organism: Melanostoma scalare; assembly: GCA_949752695.1. NCBI lineage: Eukaryota > Metazoa > Arthropoda > Insecta > Diptera > Syrphidae > Melanostoma > Melanostoma scalare. Next base: position 39,547 of record CATKHO010000106.1, on the reverse strand, counting down.
GTTGGTAAGGTCCCAAATCATTAATTAATTTATGTCTGAGCCTAACAAATGCATTTCTTTGTACGCAGGAGTGTTCTGCAACCATTTTAAAGCAGTAAATGAGTTGTAAAAATAAGAAACTGCTTAACAACATCCTTATGCAGCAAATGTACACTACAGAAACCTAAACACTGACCAGAACAGTAAACATTGAGTGTTCCGTGAACTAAATAAGGTGTGAATGCAAATGTGGGCGTTGAAATAAATTAATGGGAAGCCATTTTCACACGGCATTCAATGCATAAACACAGAATCATCTTCTAATTGACCTAATTGACCCCAGAAGGTGTTGGTAAGGTCCCAAATCATTAATTAATTTATGTCTGAGCCTAACAAATGCATTTCTTTGTACGCAGGAGTGTTCTGCAACCATTTTAAAGCAGTAAATGAGTTGTAAAAATAAGAAACTGCTTAACAACATCCTTATGCAGCAAATGTACACTACAGAAACCTAAACACTGACCAGAACAGTAAACATTGAGTGTTCCGTGAACTAAATAAGGTGTGAATGCAAATGTGGGCGTTGAAATAAATTAATGGGAAGCCATTTTCACACGGCATTCAATCCATAAACACAGAATCATCTTCTAATTGACCTAATTGACCCCAGAAGGTGTTGGTAAGGTCCCAAATCATTAATTAATCTATGTCTGAGCCTAACAAATGCATTTCTTTGTACGCAGGAGTGTTCTGCAACCATTTTAAAGCAGTAAATGAGTTGTAAAAATAAGAAACTGCTTAACAACATCCTTATGCAGCAAATGTACACTACAGAAACCTAAACACTGACCAGAACAGTAAACATTGAGTGTTCCGTGAACTAAATAAGGTGTGAATGCAAATGTGGGCGTTGAAATAAATTAATGGGAAGCCATTTTCACACGGCATTCAATGCATAAACACAGAATCATCTTCTAATTGACCTAATTGACCCCAGAAGGTGTTGGTAAGGTCCCAAATCATTAATTAATTTATGTCTGAGCCTAACAAATGCATTTCTTTGTACGCAGGAGTGTTCTGCAACCATTTTAAAGCAGTAAATGAGTTGTAAAAATAAGAAACTGCTTAACAACATCCTTATGCAGCAAATGTACACTACAGAAACCTAAACACTGACCAGAACAGTAAACATTGAGTGTTCCGTGAACTAAATAAGGTGTGAATGCAAATGTGGGCGTTGAAATAAATTAATGGGAAGCCATTTTCACACGGCATTCAATGCATAAACACAGAATCATCTTCTAATTGACCTAATTGACCCCAGAAGGTGTTGGTAAGGTCCCAAATCATTAATTAATTTATGTCTGAGCCTAACAAATGCATTTCTTTGTACGCAGGAGTGTTCTGCAACCATTTTAAAGCAGTAAATGAGTTGTAAAAATAAGAAACTGCTTAACAACATCCTTATGCAGCAAATGTACACTACAGAAACCTAAACACTGACCAGAACAGTAAACATTGAGTGTTCCGTGAACTAAATAAGGTGTGAATGCAAATGTGGGCGTTGAAATAAATTAATGGGAAGCCATTTTCACACGGCATTCAATGCATAAACACAGAATCATCTTCTAATTGACCTAATTGACCCCAGAAGGTGTTGGTAAGGTCCCAAATCATTAATTAATTTATGTCTGAGCCTAACAAATGCATTTCTTTGTACGCAGGAGTGTTCTGCAACCATTTTAAAGCAGTAAATGAGTTGTAAAAATAAGAAACTGCTTAACAACATCCTTATGCAGCAAATGTACACTACAGAAACCTAAACACTGACCAGAACAGTAAACATTGAGTGTTCCGTGAACTAAATAAGGTGTGAATGCAAATGTGGGCGTTGAAATAAATTAATGGGAAGCCATTTTCACACGGCATTCAATCCATAAACACAGAATCATCTTCTAATTGACCTTATTGACCCCAGAAGGTGTTGGTAAGGTCCCAAATCATTAATTAATCTATGTCTGAGCCTAACAAATGCATTTCTTTGTACGCAGGAGTGTTCTGCAACCATTTTAAAGCAGTAAATGAGTTGTAAAAATAAGAAACTGCTTAACAACATCCTTATGCAGCAAATGTACACTACAGAAACCTAAACACTGACCAGAACAGTAAACATTGAGTGTTCCGTGAACTAAATAAGGTGTGAATGCAAATGTGGGCGTTGAAATAAATTAATGGGAAGCCATTTTCACACGGCATTCAATCCATAAACACAGAATCATCTTCTAATTGACCTAATTGACCCCAGAAGGTGTTGGTAAGGTCCCAAATCATTAATTAATTTATGTCTGAGCCTAACAAATGCATTTCTTTGTACGCAGGAGTGTTCTGCAACCATTTTAAAGCAGTAAATGAGTTGTAAAAATAAGAAACTGCTTAACAACATCCTTATGCAGCAAATGTACACTACAGAAACCTAAACACTGACCAGAACAGTAAACATTGAGTGTTCCGTGAACTAAATAAGGTGTGAATGCAAATGTGGGCGTTGAAATAAATTAATGGGAAGCCATTTTCACACGGCATTCAATGCATAAACACAGAATCATCTTCTAATTGACCTAATTGACCCCAGAAGGTGTTGGTAAGGTCCCAAATCATTAATTAATTTATGTCTGAGCCTAACAAATGCATTTCTTTGTACGCAGGAGTGTTCTGCAACCATTTTAAAGCAGTAAATGAGTTGTAAAAATAAGAAACTGCTTAACAACATCCTTATGCAGCAAATGTACACTACAGAAACCTAAACACTGACCAGAACAGTAAACATTGAGTGTTCCGTGAACTAAATAAGGTGTGAATGCAAATGTGGGCGTTGAAATAAATTAATGGGAAGCCATTTTCACACGGCATTCAATCCATAAACACAGAATCATCTTCTAATTGACCTAATTGACCCCAGAAGGTGTTGGTAAGGTCCCAAATCATTAATTAATTTATGTCTGAGCCTAACAAATGCATTTCTTTGTACGCAGGAGTGTTCTGCAACCATTTTAAAGCAGTAAATGAGTTGTAAAAATAAGAAACTGCTTAACAACATCCTTATGCAGCAAATGTACACTACAGAAACCTAAACACTGACCAGAACAGTAAACATTGAGTGTTCCGTGAACTAAATAAGGTGTGAATGCAAATGTGGGCGTTGAAATAAATTAATGGGAAGCCATTTTCACACGGCATTCAATGCATAAACACAGAATCATCTTCTAATTGACCTAATTGACCCCAGAAGGTGTTGGTAAGGTCCCAAATCATTAATTAATTTATGTCTGAGCCTAACAAATGCATTTCTTTGTACGCAGGAGTGTTCTGCAACCATTTTAAAGCAGTAAATGAGTTGTAAAAATAAGAAACTGCTTAACAACATCCTTATGCAGCAAATGTACACTACAGAAACCTAAACACTGACCAGAACAGTAAACATTGAGTGTTCCGTGAACTAAATAAGGTGTGAATGCAAATGTGGGCGTTGAAATAAATTAATGGGAAGCCATTTTCACACGGCATTCAATGCATAAACACAGAATCATCTTCTAATTGACCTAATTGACCCCAGAAGGTGTTGGTAAGGTCCCAAATCATTAATTAATTTATGTCTGAGCCTAACAAATGCATTTCTTTGTACGCAGGAGTGTTCTGCAACCATTTTAAAGCAGTAAATGAGTTGTAAAAATAAGAAACTGCTTAACAACATCCTTATGCAGCAAATGTACACTACAGAAACCTAAACACTGACCAGAACAGTAAACATTGAGTGTTCCGTGAACTAAATAAGGTGTGAATGCAAATGTGGGCGTTGAAATAAATTAATGGGAAGCCATTTTCACACGGCATTCAATGCATAAACACAGAATCATCTTCTAATTGACCTAATTGACCCCAGAAGGTGTTGGTAAGGTCCCAAATCATTAATTAATTTATGTCTGAGCCTAACAAATGCATTTCTTTGTACGCAGGAGTGTTCTGCAACCATTTTAAAGCAGTAAATGAGTTGTAAAAATAAGAAACTGCTTAACAACATCCTTATGCAGCAAATGTACACTACAGAAACCTAAACACTGACCAGAACAGTAAACATTGAGTGTTCCGTGAACTAAATAAGGTGTGAATGCAAATGTGGGCGTTGAAATAAATTAATGGGAAGCCATTTTCACACGGCATTCAATCCATAAACACAGAATCATCTTCTAATTGACCTAATTGACCCCAGAAGGTGTTGGTAAGGTCCCAAATCATTAATTAATTTATGTCTGAGCCTAACAAATGCATTTCTTTGTACGCAGGAGTGTTCTGCAACCATTTTAAAGCAGTAAATGAGTTGTAAAAATAAGAAACTGCTTAACAACATCCTTATGCAGCAAATGTACACTACAGAAACCTAAACACTGACCAGAACAGTAAACATTGAGTGTTCCGTGAACTAAATAAGGTGTGAATGCAAATGTGGGCGTTGAAATAAATTAATGGGAAGCCATTTTCACACGGCATTCAATGCATAAACACAGAATCATCTTCTAATTGACCTAATTGACCCCAGAAGGTGTTGGTAAGGTCCCAAATCATTAATTAATTTATGTCTGAGCCTAACAAATGCATTTCTTTGTACGCAGGAGTGTTCTGCAACCATTTTAAAGCAGTAAATGAGTTGTAAAAATAAGAAACTGCTTAACAACATCCTTATGCAGCAAATGTACACTACAGAAACCTAAACACTGACCAGAACAGTAAACATTGAGTGTTCCGTGAACTAAATAAGGTGTGAATGCAAATGTGGGCGTTGAAATAAATTAATGGGAAGCCATTTTCACACGGCATTCAATCCATAAACACAGAATCATCTTCTAATTGACCTTATTGACCCCAGAAGGTGTTGGTAAGGTCCCAAATCATTAATTAATCTATGTCTGAGCCTAACAAATGCATTTCTTTGTACGCAGGAGTGTTCTGCAACCATTTTAAAGCAGTAAATGAGTTGTAAAAATAAGAAACTGCTTAACAACATCCTTATGCAGCAAATGTACACTACAGAAACCTAAACACTGACCAGAACAGTAAACATTGAGTGTTCCGTGAACTAAATAAGGTGTGAATGCAAATGTGGGCGTTGAAATAAATTAATGGGAAGCCATTTTCACACGGCATTCAATGCATAAACACAGAATCATCTTCTAATTGACCTAATTGACCCCAGAAGGTGTTGGTAAGGTCCCAAATCATTAATTAATTTATGTCTGAGCCTAACAAATGCATTTCTTTGTACGCAGGAGTGTTCTGCAACCATTTTAAAGCAGTAAATGAGTTGTAAAAATAAGAAACTGCTTAACAACATCCTTATGCAGCAAATGTACACTACAGAAACCTAAACACTGACCAGAACAGTAAACATTGAGTGTTCCGTGAACTAAATAAGGTGTGAATGCAAATGTGGGCGTTGAAATAAATTAATGGGAAGCCATTTTCACACGGCATTCAATCCATAAACACAGAATCATCTTCTAATTGACCTAATTGACCCCAGAAGGTGTTGGTAAGGTCCCAAATCATTAATTAATTTATGTCTGAGCCTAACAAATGCATTTCTTTGTACGCAGGAGTGTTCTGCAACCATTTTAAAGCAGTAAATGAGTTGTAAAAATAAGAAACTGCTTAACAACATCCTTATGCAGCAAATGTACACTACAGAAACCTAAACACTGACCAGAACAGTAAACATTGAGTGTTCCGTGAACTAAATAAGGTGTGAATGCAAATGTGGGCGTTGAAATAAATTAATGGGAAGCCATTTTCACACGGCATTCAATGCATAAACACAGAATCATCTTCTAATTGACCTAATTGACCCCAGAAGGTGTTGGTAAGGTCCCAAATCATTAATTAATTTATGTCTGAGCCTAACAAATGCATTTCTTTGTACGCAGGAGTGTTCTGCAACCATTTTAAAGCAGTAAATGAGTTGTAAAAATAAGAAACTGCTTAACAACATCCTTATGCAGCAAATGTACACTACAGAAACCTAAACACTGACCAGAACAGTAAACATTGAGTGTTCCGTGAACTAAATAAGGTGTGAATGCAAATGTGGGCGTTGAAATAAATTAATGGGAAGCCATTTTCACACGGCATTCAATCCATAAACACAGAATCATCTTCTAATTGACCTTATTGACCCCAGAAGGTGTTGGTAAGGTCCCAAATCATTAATTAATCTATGTCTGAGCCTAACAAATGCATTTCTTTGTACGCAGGAGTGTTCTGCAACCATTTTAAAGCAGTAAATGAGTTGTAAAAATAAGAAACTGCTTAACAACATCCTTATGCAGCAAATGTACACTACAGAAACCTAAACACTGACCAGAACAGTAAACATTGAGTGTTCCGTGAACTAAATAAGGTGTGAATGCAAATGTGGGCGTTGAAATAAATTAATGGGAAGCCATTTTCACACGGCATTCAATGCATAAACACAGAATCATCTTCTAATTGACCTAATTGACCCCAGAAGGTGTTGGTAAGGTCCCAAATCATTAATTAATCTATGTCTGAGCCTAACAAATGCATTTCTTTGTACGCAGGAGTGTTCTGCAACCATTTTAAAGCAGTAAATGAGTTGTAAAAATAAGAAACTGCTTAACAACATCCTTATGCAGCAAATGTACACTACAGAAACCTAAACACTGACCAGAACAGTAAACATTGAGTGTTCCGTGAACTAAATAAGGTGTGAATGCAAATGTGGGCGTTGAAATAAATTAATGGGAAGCCATTTTCACACGGCATTCAATCCATAAACACAGAATCATCTTCTAATTGACCTAATTGACCCCAGAAGGTGTTGGTAAGGTCCCAAATCATTAATTAATTTATGTCTGAGCCTAACAAATGCATTTCTTTGTACGCAGGAGTGTTCTGCAACCATTTTAAAGCAGTAAATGAGTTGTAAAAATAAGAAACTGCTTAACAACATCCTTATGCAGCAAATGTACACTACAGAAACCTAAACACTGACCAGAACAGTAAACATTGAGTGTTCCGTGAACTAAATAAGGTGTGAATGCAAATGTGGGCGTTGAAATAAATTAATGGGAAGCCATTTTCACACGGCATTCAATGCATAAACACAGAATCATCTTCTAATTGACCTAATTGACCCCAGAAGGTGTTGGTAAGGTCCCAAATCATTAATTAATTTATGTCTGAGCCTAACAAATGCATTTCTTTGTACGCAGGAGTGTTCTGCAACCATTTTAAAGCAGTAAATGAGTTGTAAAAATAAGAAACTGCTTAACAACATCCTTATGCAGCAAATGTACACTACAGAAACCTAAACACTGACCAGAACAGTAAACATTGAGTGTTCCGTGAACTAAATAAGGTGTGAATGCAAATGTGGGCGTTGAAATAAATTAATGGGAAGCCATTTTCACACGGCATTCAATCCATAAACACAGAATCATCTTCTAATTGACCTAATTGACCCCAGAAGGTGTTGGTAAGGTCCCAAATCATTAATTAATTTATGTCTGAGCCTAACAAATGCATTTCTTTGTACGCAGGAGTGTTCTGCAACCATTTTAAAGCAGTAAATGAGTTGTAAAAATAAGAAACTGCTTAACAACATCCTTATGCAGCAAATGTACACTACAGAAACCTAAACACTGACCAGAACAGTAAACATTGAGTGTTCCGTGAACTAAATAAGGTGTGAATGCAAATGTGGGCGTTGAAATAAATTAATGGGAAGCCATTTTCACACGGCATTCAATGCATAAACACAGAATCATCTTCTAATTGACCTAATTGACCCCAGAAGGTGTTGGTAAGGTCCCAAATCATTAATTAATTTATGTCTGAGCCTAACAAATGCATTTCTTTGTACGCAGGAGTGTTCTGCAACCATTTTAAAGCAGTAAATGAGTTGTAAAAATAAGAAACTGCTTAACAACATCCTTATGCAGCAAATGTACACTACAGAAACCTAAACACTGACCAGAACAGTAAACATTGAGTGTTCCGTGAACTAAATAAGGTGTGAATGCAAATGTGGGCGTTGAAATAAATTAATGGGAAGCCATTTTCACACGGCATTCAATGCATAAACACAGAATCATCTTCTAATTGACCTAATTGACCCCAGAAGGTGTTGGTAAGGTCCCAAATCATTAATTAATTTATGTCTGAGCCTAACAAATGCATTTCTTTGTACGCAGGAGTGTTCTGCAACCATTTTAAAGCAGTAAATGAGTTGTAAAAATAAGAAACTGCTTAACAACATCCTTATGCAGCAAATGTACACTACAGAAACCTAAACACTGACCAGAACAGTAAACATTGAGTGTTCCGTGAACTAAATAAGGTGTGAATGCAAATGTGGGCGTTGAAATAAATTAATGGGAAGCCATTTTCACACGGCATTCAATGCATAAACACAGAATCATCTTCTAATTGACCTAATTGACCCCAGAAGGTGTTGGTAAGGTCCCAAATCATTAATTAATTTATGTCTGAGCCTAACAAATGCATTTCTTTGTACGCAGGAGTGTTCTGCAACCATTTTAAAGCAGTAAATGAGTTGTAAAAATAAGAAACTGCTTAACAACATCCTTATGCAGCAAATGTACACTACAGAAACCTAAACACTGACCAGAACAGTAAACATTGAGTGTTCCGTGAACTAAATAAGGTGTGAATGCAAATGTGGGCGTTGAAATAAATTAATGGGAAGCCATTTTCACACGGCATTCAATGCATAAACACAGAATCATCTTCTAATTGACCTAATTGACCCCAGAAGGTGTTGGTAAGGTCCCAAATCATTAATTAATTTATGTCTGAGCCTAACAAATGCATTTCTTTGTACGCAGGAGTGTTCTGCAACCATTTTAAAGCAGTAAATGAGTTGTAAAAATAAGAAACTGCTTAACAACATCCTTATGCAGCAAATGTACACTACAGAAACCTAAACACTGACCAGAACAGTAAACATTGAGTGTTCCGTGAACTAAATAAGGTGTGAATGCAAATGTGGGCGTTGAAATAAATTAATGGGAAGCCATTTTCACACGGCATTCAATGCATAAACACAGAATCATCTTCTAATTGACCTAATTGACCCCAGAAGGTGTTGGTAAGGTCCCAAATCATTAATTAATTTATGTCTGAGCCTAACAAATGCATTTCTTTGTACGCAGGAGTGTTCTGCAACCATTTTAAAGCAGTAAATGAGTTGTAAAAATAAGAAACTGCTTAACAACATCCTTATGCAGCAAATGTACACTACAGAAACCTAAACACTGACCAGAACAGTAAACATTGAGTGTTCCGTGAACTAAATAAGGTGTGAATGCAAATGTGGGCGTTGAAATAAATTAATGGGAAGCCATTTTCACACGGCATTCAATCCATAAACACAGAATCATCTTCTAATTGACCTTATTGACCCCAGAAGGTGTTGGTAAGGTCCCAAATCATTAATTAATCTATGTCTGAGCCTAACAAATGCATTTCTTTGTACGCAGGAGTGTTCTGCAACCATTTTAAAGCAGTAAATGAGTTGTAAAAATAAGAAACTGCTTAACAACATCCTTATGCAGCAAATGTACACTACAGAAACCTAAACACTGACCAGAACAGTAAACATTGAGTGTTCCGTGAACTAAATAAGGTGTGAATGCAAATGTGGGCGTTGAAATAAATTAATGGGAAGCCATTTTCACACGGCATTCAATGCATAAACACAGAATCATCTTCTAATTGACCTAATTGACCCCAGAAGGTGTTGGTAAGGTCCCAAATCATTAATTAATTTATGTCTGAGCCTAACAAATGCATTTCTTTGTACGCAGGAGTGTTCTGCAACCATTTTAAAGCAGTAAATGAGTTGTAAAAATAAGAAACTGCTTAACAACATCCTTATGCAGCAAATGTACACTACAGAAACCTAAACACTGACCAGAACAGTAAACATTGAGTGTTCCGTGAACTAAATAAGGTGTGAATGCAAATGTGGGCGTTGAAATAAATTAATGGGAAGCCATTTTCACACGGCATTCAATGCATAAACACAGAATCATCTTCTAATTGACCTAATTGACCCCAGAAGGTGTTGGTAAGGTCCCAAATCATTAATTAATTTATGTCTGAGCCTAACAAATGCATTTCTTTGTACGCAGGAGTGTTCTGCAACCATTTTAAAGCAGTAAATGAGTTGTAAAAATAAGAAACTGCTTAACAACATCCTTATGCAGCAAATGTACACTACAGAAACCTAAACACTGACCAGAACAGTAAACATTGAGTGTTCCGTGAACTAAATAAGGTGTGAATGCAAATGTGGGCGTTGAAATAAATTAATGGGAAGCCATTTTCACACGGCATTCAATGCATAAACACAGAATCATCTTCTAATTGACCTAATTGACCCCAGAAGGTGTTGGTAAGGTCCCAAATCATTAATTAATTTATGTCTGAGCCTAACAAATGCATTTCTTTGTACGCAGGAGTGTTCTGCAACCATTTTAAAGCAGTAAATGAGTTGTAAAAATAAGAAACTGCTTAACAACATCCTTATGCAGCAAATGTACACTACAGAAACCTAAACACTGACCAGAACAGTAAACATTGAGTGTTCCGTGAACTAAATAAGGTGTGAATGCAAATGTGGGCGTTGAAATAAATTAATGGGAAGCCATTTTCACACGGCATTCAATGCATAAACACAGAATCATCTTCTAATTGACCTAATTGACCCCAGAAGGTGTTGGTAAGGTCCCAAATCATTAATTAATTTATGTCTGAGCCTAACAAATGCATTTCTTTGTACGCAGGAGTGTTCTGCAACCATTTTAAAGCAGTAAATGAGTTGTAAAAATAAGAAACTGCTTAACAACATCCTTATGCAGCAAATGTACACTACAGAAACCTAAACACTGACCAGAACAGTAAACATTGAGTGTTCCGTGAACTAAATAAGGTGTGAATGCAAATGTGGGCGTTGAAATAAATTAATGGGAAGCCATTTTCACACGGCATTCAATCCATAAACACAGAATCATCTTCTAATTGACCTTATTGACCCCAGAAGGTGTTGGTAAGGTCCCAAATCATTAATTAATCTATGTCTGAGCCTAACAAATGCATTTCTTTGTACGCAGGAGTGTTCTGCAACCATTTTAAAGCAGTAAATGAGTTGTAAAAATAAGAAACTGCTTAACAACATCCTTATGCAGCAAATGTACACTACAGAAACCTAAACACTGACCAGAACAGTAAACATTGAGTGTTCCGTGAACTAAATAAGGTGTGAATGCAAATGTGGGCGTTGAAATAAATTAATGGGAAGCCATTTTCACACGGCATTCAATCCATAAACACAGAATCATCTTCTAATTGACCTAATTGACCCCAGAAGGTGTTGGTAAGGTCCCAAATCATTAATTAATTTATGTCTGAGCCTAACAAATGCATTTCTTTGTACGCAGGAGTGTTCTGCAACCATTTTAAAGCAGTAAATGAGTTGTAAAAATAAGAAACTGCTTAACAACATCCTTATGCAGCAAATGTACACTACAGAAACCTAAACACTGACCAGAACAGTAAACATTGAGTGTTCCGTGAACTAAATAAGGTGTGAATGCAAATGTGGGCGTTGAAATAAATTAATGGGAAGCCATTTTCACACGGCATTCAATGCATAAACACAGAATCATCTTCTAATTGACCTAATTGACCCCAGAAGGTGTTGGTAAGGTCCCAAATCATTAATTAATTTATGTCTGAGCCTAACAAATGCATTTCTGTACGCAGGAGTGTTCTGCAACCATTTTAAAGCAGTAAATGAGTTGTAAAAATAAGAAACTGCTTAACAACATCCTTATGCAGCAAATGTACACTACAGAAACCTAAACACTGACCAGAACAGTAAACATTGAGTGTTCCGTGAACTAAATAAGGTGTGAATGCAAATGTGGGCGTTGAAATAAATTAATGGGAAGCCATTTTCACACGGCATTCAATGCATAAACACAGAATCATCTTCTAATTGACCTAATTGACCCCAGAAGGTGTTGGTAAGGTCCCAAATCATTAATTAATTTATGTCTGAGCCTAACAAATGCATTTCTTTGTACGCAGGAGTGTTCTGCAACCATTTTAAAGCAGTAAATGAGTTGTAAAAATAAGAAACTGCTTAACAACATCCTTATGCAGCAAATGTACACTACAGAAACCTAAACACTGACCAGAACAGTAAACATTGAGTGTTCCGTGAACTAAATAAGGTGTGAATGCAAATGTGGGCGTTGAAATAAATTAATGGGAAGCCATTTTCACACGGCATTCAATGCATAAACACAGAATCATCTTCTAATTGACCTAATTGACCCCAGAAGGTGTTGGTAAGGTCCCAAATCATTAATTAATTTATGTCTGAGCCTAACAAATGCATTTCTTTGTACGCAGGAGTGTTCTGCAACCATTTTAAAGCAGTAAATGAGTTGTAAAAATAAGAAACTGCTTAACAACATCCTTATGCAGCAAATGTACACTACAGAAACCTAAACACTGACCAGAACAGTAAACATTGAGTGTTCCGTGAACTAAATAAGGTGTGAATGCAAATGTGGGCGTTGAAATAAATTAATGGGAAGCCATTTTCACACGGCATTCAATGCATAAACACAGAATCATCTTCTAATTGACCTAATTGACCCCAGAAGGTGTTGGTAAGGTCCCAAATCATTAATTAATTTATGTCTGAGCCTAACAAATGCATTTCTTTGTACGCAGGAGTGTTCTGCAACCATTTTAAAGCAGTAAATGAGTTGTAAAAATAAGAAACTGCTTAACAACATCCTTATGCAGCAAATGTACACTACAGAAACCTAAACACTGACCAGAACAGTAAACATTGAGTGTTCCGTGAACTAAATAAGGTGTGAATGCAAATGTGGGCGTTGAAATAAATTAATGGGAAGCCATTTTCACACGGCATTCAATGCATAAACACAGAATCATCTTCTAATTGACCTAATTGACCCCAGAAGGTGTTGGTAAGGTCCCAAATCATTAATTAATTTATGTCTGAGCCTAACAAATGCATTTCTTTGTACGCAGGAGTGTTCTGCAACCATTTTAAAGCAGTAAATGAGTTGTAAAAATAAGAAACTGCTTAACAACATCCTTATGCAGCAAATGTACACTACAGAAACCTAAACACTGACCAGAACAGTAAACATTGAGTGTTCCGTGAACTAAATAAGGTGTGAATGCAAATGTGGGCGTTGAAATAAATTAATGGGAAGCCATTTTCACACGGCATTCAATCCATAAACACAGAATCATCTTCTAATTGACCTAATTGACCCCAGAAGGTGTTGGTAAGGTCCCAAATCATTAATTAATTTATGTCTGAGCCTAACAAATGCATTTCTTTGTACGCAGGAGTGTTCTGCAACCATTTTAAAGCAGTAAATGAGTTGTAAAAATAAGAAACTGCTTAACAACATCCTTATGCAGCAAATGTACACTACAGAAACCTAAACACTGACCAGAACAGTAAACATTGAGTGTTCCGTGAACTAAATAAGGTGTGAATGCAAATGTGGGCGTTGAAATAAATTAATGGGAAGCCATTTTCACACGGCATTCAATGCATAAACACAGAATCATCTTCTAATTGACCTAATTGACCCCAGAAGGTGTTGGTAAGGTCCCAAATCATTAATTAATTTATGTCTGAGCCTAACAAATGCATTTCTTTGTACGCAGGAGTGTTCTGCAACCATTTTAAAGCAGTAAATGAGTTGTAAAAATAAGAAACTGCTTAACAACATCCTTATGCAGCAAATGTACACTACAGAAACCTAAACACTGACCAGAACAGTAAACATTGAGTGTTCCGTGAACTAAATAAGGTGTGAATGCAAATGTGGGCGTTGAAATAAATTAATGGGAAGCCATTTTCACACGGCATTCAATCCATAAACACAGAATCATCTTCTAATTGACCTTATTGACCCCAGAAGGTGTTGGTAAGGTCCCAAATCATTAATTAATCTATGTCTGAGCCTAACAAATGCATTTCTTTGTACGCAGGAGTGTTCTGCAACCATTTTAAAGCAGTAAATGAGTTGTAAAAATAAGAAACTGCTTAACAACATCCTTATGCAGCAAATGTACACTACAGAAACCTAAACACTGACCAGAACAGTAAACATTGAGTGTTCCGTGAACTAAATAAGGTGTGAATGCAAATGTGGGCGTTGAAATAAATTAATGGGAAGCCATTTTCACACGGCATTCAATGCATAAACACAGAATCATCTTCTAATTGACCTAATTGACCCCAGAAGGTGTTGGTAAGGTCCCAAATCATTAATTAATTTATGTCTGAGCCTAACAAATGCATTTCTTTGTACGCAGGAGTGTTCTGCAACCATTTTAAAGCAGTAAATGAGTTGTAAAAATAAGAAACTGCTTAACAACATCCTTATGCAGCAAATGTACACTACAGAAACCTAAACACTGACCAGAACAGTAAACATTGAGTGTTCCGTGAACTAAATAAGGTGTGAATGCAAATGTGGGCGTTGAAATAAATTAATGGAAGCCATTTTCACACGGCATTCAATGCATAAACACAGAATCATCTTCTAATTGACCTAATTGACCCCAGAAGGTGTTGGTAAGGTCCCAAATCATTAATTAATTTATGTCTGAGCCTAACAAATGCATTTCTTTGTACGCAGGAGTGTTCTGCAACCATTTTAAAGCAGTAAATGAGTTGTAAAAATAAGAAACTGCTTAACAACATCCTTATGCAGCAAATGTACACTACAGAAACCTAAACACTGACCAGAACAGTAAACATTGAGTGTTTCCGTGAACTAAATAAGGTGTGAATGCAAATGTGGGCGTTGAAATAAATTAATGGGAAGCCATTTTCACACGGCATTCAATGCATAAACACAGAATCATCTTCTAATTGACCTAATTGACCCCAGAAGGTGTTGGTAAGGTCCCAAATCATTAATTAATTTATGTCTGAGCCTAACAAATGCATTTCTTTGTACGCAGGAGTGTTCTGCAACCATTTTAAAGCAGTAAATGAGTTGTAAAAATAAGAAACTGCTTAACAACATCCTTATGCAGCAAATGTACACTACAGAAACCTAAACACTGACCAGAACAGTAAACATTGAGTGTTCCGTGAACTAAATAAGGTGTGAATGCAAATGTGGGCGTTGAAATAAATTAATGGGAAGCCATTTTCACACGGCATTCAATGCATAAACACAGAATCATCTTCTAATTGACCTAATTGACCCCAGAAGGTGTTGGTAAGGTCCCAAATCATTAATTAATTTATGTCTGAGCCTAACAAATGCATTTCTTTGTACGCAGGAGTGTTCTGCAACCATTTTAAAGCAGTAAATGAGTTGTAAAAATAAGAAACTGCTTAACAACATCCTTATGCAGCAAATGTACACTACAGAAACCTAAACACTGACCAGAACAGTAAACATTGAGTGTTCCGTGAACTAAATAAGGTGTGAATGCAAATGTGGGCGTTGAAATAAATTAATGGGAAGCCATTTTCACACGGCATTCAATCCATAAACACAGAATCATCTTCTAATTGACCTTATTGACCCCAGAAGGTGTTGGTAAGGTCCCAAATCATTAATTAATCTATGTCTGAGCCTAACAAATGCATTTCTTTGTACGCAGGAGTGTTCTGCAACCATTTTAAAGCAGTAAATGAGTTGTAAAAATAAGAAACTGCTTAACAACATCCTTATGCAGCAAATGTACACTACAGAAACCTAAACACTGACCAGAACAGTAAACATTGAGTGTTCCGTGAACTAAATAAGGTGTGAATGCAAATGTGGGCGTTGAAATAAATTAATGGGAAGCCATTTTCACACGGCATTCAATCCATAAACACAGAATCATCTTCTAATTGACCTAATTGACCCCAGAAGGTGTTGGTAAGGTCCCAAATCATTAATTAATTTATGTCTGAGCCTAACAAATGCATTTCTTTGTACGCAGGAGTGTTCTGCAACCATTTTAAAGCAGTAAATGAGTTGTAAAAATAAGAAACTGCTTAACAACATCCTTATGCAGCAAATGTACACTACAGAAACCTAAACACTGACCAGAACAGTAAACATTGAGTGTTCCGTGAACTAAATAAGGTGTGAATGCAAATGTGGGCGTTGAAATAAATTAATGGGAAGCCATTTTCACACGGCATTCAATGCATAAACACAGAATCATCTTCTAATTGACCTAATTGACCCCAGAAGGTGTTGGTAAGGTCCCAAATCATTAATTAATTTATGTCTGAGCCTAACAAATGCATTTCTTTGTACGCAGGAGTGTTCTGCAACCATTTTAAAGCAGTAAATGAGTTGTAAAAATAAGAAACTGCTTAACAACATCCTTATGCAGCAAATGTACACTACAGAAACCTAAACACTGACCAGAACAGTAAACATTGAGTGTTCCGTGAACTAAATAAGGTGTGAATGCAAATGTGGGCGTTGAAATAAATTAATGGGAAGCCATTTTCACACGGCATTCAATCCATAAACACAGAATCATCTTCTAATTGACCTAATTGACCCCAGAAGGTGTTGGTAAGGTCCCAAATCATTAATTAATTTATGTCTGAGCCTAACAAATGCATTTCTTTGTACGCAGGAGTGTTCTGCAACCATTTTAAAGCAGTAAATGAGTTGTAAAAATAAGAAACTGCTTAACAACATCCTTATGCAGCAAATGTACACTACAGAAACCTAAACACTGACCAGAACAGTAAACATTGAGTGTTCCGTGAACTAAATAAGGTGTGAATGCAAATGTGGGCGTTGAAATAAATTAATGGGAAGCCATTTTCACACGGCATTCAATGCATAAACACAGAATCATCTTCTAATTGACCTAATTGACCCCAGAAGGTGTTGGTAAGGTCCCAAATCATTAATTAATTTATGTCTGAGCCTAACAAATGCATTTCTTTGTACGCAGGAGTGTTCTGCAACCATTTTAAAGCAGTAAATGAGTTGTAAAAATAAGAAACTGCTTAACAACATCCTTATGCAGCAAATGTACACTACAGAAACCTAAACACTGACCAGAACAGTAAACATTGAGTGTTCCGTGAACTAAATAAGGTGTGAATGCAAATGTGGGCGTTGAAATAAATTAATGGGAAGCCATTTTCACACGGCATTCAATGCATAAACACAGAATCATCTTCTAATTGACCTAATTGACCCCAGAAGGTGTTGGTAAGGTCCCAAATCATTAATTAATTTATGTCTGAGCCTAACAAATGCATTTCTTTGTACGCAGGAGTGTTCTGCAACCATTTTAAAGCAGTAAATGAGTTGTAAAAATAAGAAACTGCTTAACAACATCCTTATGCAGCAAATGTACACTACAGAAACCTAAACACTGACCAGAACAGTAAACATTGAGTGTTCCGTGAACTAAATAAGGTGTGAATGCAAATGTGGGCGTTGAAATAAATTAATGGGAAGCCATTTTCACACGGCATTCAATGCATAAACACAGAATCATCTTCTAATTGACCTAATTGACCCCAGAAGGTGTTGGTAAGGTCCCAAATCATTAATTAATTTATGTCTGAGCCTAACAAATGCATTTCTTTGTACGCAGGAGTGTTCTGCAACCATTTTAAAGCAGTAAATGAGTTGTAAAAATAAGAAACTGCTTAACAACATCCTTATGCAGCAAATGTACACTACAGAAACCTAAACACTGACCAGAACAGTAAACATTGAGTGTTCCGTGAACTAAATAAGGTGTGAATGCAAATGTGGGCGTTGAAATAAATTAATGGGAAGCCATTTTCACACGGCATTCAATCCATAAACACAGAATCATCTTCTAATTGACCTAATTGACCCCAGAAGGTGTTGGTAAGGTCCCAAATCATTAATTAATTTATGTCTGAGCCTAACAAATGCATTTCTTTGTACGCAGGAGTGTTCTGCAACCATTTTAAAGCAGTAAATGAGTTGTAAAAATAAGAAACTGCTTAACAACATCCTTATGCAGCAAATGTACACTACAGAAACCTAAACACTGACCAGAACAGTAAACATTGAGTGTTCCGTGAACTAAATAAGGTGTGAATGCAAATGTGGGCGTTGAAATAAATTAATGGGAAGCCATTTTCACACGGCATTCAATGCATAAACACAGAATCATCTTCTAATTGACCTAATTGACCCCAGAAGGTGTTGGTAAGGTCCCAAATCATTAATTAATTTATGTCTGAGCCTAACAAATGCATTTCTTTGTACGCAGGAGTGTTCTGCAACCATTTTAAAGCAGTAAATGAGTTGTAAAAATAAGAAACTGCTTAACAACATCCTTATGCAGCAAATGTACACTACAGAAACCTAAACACTGACCAGAACAGTAAACATTGAGTGTTCCGTGAACTAAATAAGGTGTGAATGCAAATGTGGGCGTTGAAATAAATTAATGGGAAGCCATTTTCACACGGCATTCAATCCATAAACACAGAATCATCTTCTAATTGACCTAATTGACCCCAGAAGGTGTTGGTAAGGTCCCAAATCATTAATTAATTTATGTCTGAGCCTAACAAATGCATTTCTTTGTACGCAGGAGTGTTCTGCAACCATTTTAAAGCAGTAAATGAGTTGTAAAAATAAGAAACTGCTTAACAACATCCTTATGCAGCAAATGTACACTACAGAAACCTAAACACTGACCAGAACAGTAAACATTGAGTGTTCCGTGAACTAAATAAGGTGTGAATGCAAATGTGGGCGTTGAAATAAATTAATGGGAAGCCATTTTCACACGGCATTCAATGCATAAACACAGAATCATCTTCTAATTGACCTAATTGACCCCAGAAGGTGTTGGTAAGGTCCCAAATCATTAATTAATTTATGTCTGAGCCTAACAAATGCATTTCTTTGTACGCAGGAGTGTTCTGCAACCATTTTAAAGCAGTAAATGAGTTGTAAAAATAAGAAACTGCTTAACAACATCCTTATGCAGCAAATGTACACTACAGAAACCTAAACACTGACCAGAACAGTAAACATTGAGTGTTCCGTGAACTAAATAAGGTGTGAATGCAAATGTGGGCGTTGAAATAAATTAATGGGAAGCCATTTTCACACGGCATTCAATCCATAAACACAGAATCATCTTCTAATTGACCTTATTGACCCCAGAAGGTGTTGGTAAGGTCCCAAATCATTAATTAATCTATGTCTGAGCCTAACAAATGCATTTCTTTGTACGCAGGAGTGTTCTGCAACCATTTTAAAGCAGTAAATGAGTTGTAAAAATAAGAAACTGCTTAACAACATCCTTATGCAGCAAATGTACACTACAGAAACCTAAACACTGACCAGAACAGTAAACATTGAGTGTTCCGTGAACTAAATAAGGTGTGAATGCAAATGTGGGCGTTGAAATAAATTAATGGGAAGCCATTTTCACACGGCATTCAATCCATAAACACAGAATCATCTTCTAATTGACCTAATTGACCCCAGAAGGTGTTGGTAAGGTCCCAAATCATTAATTAATTTATGTCTGAGCCTAACAAATGCATTTCTTTGTACGCAGGAGTGTTCTGCAACCATTTTAAAGCAGTAAATGAGT
This sequence comes from Melanostoma scalare, assembly GCA_949752695.1. Classification (NCBI taxonomy): domain Eukaryota; kingdom Metazoa; phylum Arthropoda; class Insecta; order Diptera; family Syrphidae; genus Melanostoma; species Melanostoma scalare. The sequence goes on along the minus strand of CATKHO010000106.1, from coordinate 19,825 downwards.
TGTAAAAATAAGAAACTGCTTAACAACATCCTTATGCAGCAAATGTACACTACAGAAACCTAAACACTGACCAGAACAGTAAACATTGAGTGTTCCGTGAACTAAATAAGGTGTGAATGCAAATGTGGGCGTTGAAATAAATTAATGGGAAGCCATTTTCACACGGCATTCAATCCATAAACACAGAATCATCTTCTAATTGACCTAATTGACCCCAGAAGGTGTTGGTAAGGTCCCAAATCATTAATTAATTTATGTCTGAGCCTAACAAATGCATTTCTTTGTACGCAGGAGTGTTCTGCAACCATTTTAAAGCAGTAAATGAGTTGTAAAAATAAGAAACTGCTTAACAACATCCTTATGCAGCAAATGTACACTACAGAAACCTAAACACTGACCAGAACAGTAAACATTGAGTGTTCCGTGAACTAAATAAGGTGTGAATGCAAATGTGGGCGTTGAAATAAATTAATGGGAAGCCATTTTCACACGGCATTCAATGCATAAACACAGAATCATCTTCTAATTGACCTAATTGACCCCAGAAGGTGTTGGTAAGGTCCCAAATCATTAATTAATTTATGTCTGAGCCTAACAAATGCATTTCTTTGTACGCAGGAGTGTTCTGCAACCATTTTAAAGCAGTAAATGAGTTGTAAAAATAAGAAACTGCTTAACAACATCCTTATGCAGCAAATGTACACTACAGAAACCTAAACACTGACCAGAACAGTAAACATTGAGTGTTCCGTGAACTAAATAAGGTGTGAATGCAAATGTGGGCGTTGAAATAAATTAATGGGAAGCCATTTTCACACGGCATTCAATCCATAAACACAGAATCATCTTCTAATTGACCTAATTGACCCCAGAAGGTGTTGGTAAGGTCCCAAATCATTAATTAATTTATGTCTGAGCCTAACAAATGCATTTCTTTGTACGCAGGAGTGTTCTGCAACCATTTTAAAGCAGTAAATGAGTTGTAAAAATAAGAAACTGCTTAACAACATCCTTATGCAGCAAATGTACACTACAGAAACCTAAACACTGACCAGAACAGTAAACATTGAGTGTTCCGTGAACTAAATAAGGTGTGAATGCAAATGTGGGCGTTGAAATAAATTAATGGGAAGCCATTTTCACACGGCATTCAATGCATAAACACAGAATCATCTTCTAATTGACCTAATTGACCCCAGAAGGTGTTGGTAAGGTCCCAAATCATTAATTAATTTATGTCTGAGCCTAACAAATGCATTTCTTTGTACGCAGGAGTGTTCTGCAACCATTTTAAAGCAGTAAATGAGTTGTAAAAATAAGAAACTGCTTAACAACATCCTTATGCAGCAAATGTACACTACAGAAACCTAAACACTGACCAGAACAGTAAACATTGAGTGTTCCGTGAACTAAATAAGGTGTGAATGCAAATGTGGGCGTTGAAATAAATTAATGGGAAGCCATTTTCACACGGCATTCAATCCATAAACACAGAATCATCTTCTAATTGACCTTATTGACCCCAGAAGGTGTTGGTAAGGTCCCAAATCATTAATTAATCTATGTCTGAGCCTAACAAATGCATTTCTTTGTACGCAGGAGTGTTCTGCAACCATTTTAAAGCAGTAAATGAGTTGTAAAAATAAGAAACTGCTTAACAACATCCTTATGCAGCAAATGTACACTACAGAAACCTAAACACTGACCAGAACAGTAAACATTGAGTGTTCCGTGAACTAAATAAGGTGTGAATGCAAATGTGGGCGTTGAAATAAATTAATGGGAAGCCATTTTCACACGGCATTCAATCCATAAACACAGAATCATCTTCTAATTGACCTAATTGACCCCAGAAGGTGTTGGTAAGGTCCCAAATCATTAATTAATTTATGTCTGAGCCTAACAAATGCATTTCTTTGTACGCAGGAGTGTTCTGCAACCATTTTAAAGCAGTAAATGAGTTGTAAAAATAAGAAACTGCTTAACAACATCCTTATGCAGCAAATGTACACTACAGAAACCTAAACACTGACCAGAACAGTAAACATTGAGTGTTCCGTGAACTAAATAAGGTGTGAATGCAAATGTGGGCGTTGAAATAAATTAATGGGAAGCCATTTTCACACGGCATTCAATGCATAAACACAGAATCATCTTCTAATTGACCTAATTGACCCCAGAAGGTGTTGGTAAGGTCCCAAATCATTAATTAATTTATGTCTGAGCCTAACAAATGCATTTCTTTGTACGCAGGAGTGTTCTGCAACCATTTTAAAGCAGTAAATGAGTTGTAAAAATAAGAAACTGCTTAACAACATCCTTATGCAGCAAATGTACACTACAGAAACCTAAACACTGACCAGAACAGTAAACATTGAGTGTTCCGTGAACTAAATAAGGTGTGAATGCAAATGTGGGCGTTGAAATAAATTAATGGGAAGCCATTTTCACACGGCATTCAATCCATAAACACAGAATCATCTTCTAATTGACCTAATTGACCCCAGAAGGTGTTGGTAAGGTCCCAAATCATTAATTAATTTATGTCTGAGCCTAACAAATGCATTTCTTTGTACGCAGGAGTGTTCTGCAACCATTTTAAAGCAGTAAATGAGTTGTAAAAATAAGAAACTGCTTAACAACATCCTTATGCAGCAAATGTACACTACAGAAACCTAAACACTGACCAGAACAGTAAACATTGAGTGTTCCGTGAACTAAATAAGGTGTGAATGCAAATGTGGGCGTTGAAATAAATTAATGGGAAGCCATTTTCACACGGCATTCAATGCATAAACACAGAATCATCTTCTAATTGACCTAATTGACCCCAGAAGGTGTTGGTAAGGTCCCAAATCATTAATTAATTTATGTCTGAGCCTAACAAATGCATTTCTTTGTACGCAGGAGTGTTCTGCAACCATTTTAAAGCAGTAAATGAGTTGTAAAAATAAGAAACTGCTTAACAACATCCTTATGCAGCAAATGTAGGTACACTACAGAAACCTAAACACTGACCAGAACAGTAAACATTGAGTGTTCCGTGAACTAAATAAGGTGTGAATGCAAATGTGGGCGTTGAAATAAATTAATGGGAAGCCATTTTCACACGGCATTCAATGCATAAACACAGAATCATCTTCTAATTGACCTAATTGACCCCAGAAGGTGTTGGTAAGGTCCCAAATCATTAATTAATTTATGTCTGAGCCTAACAAATGCATTTCTTTGTACGCAGGAGTGTTCTGCAACCATTTTAAAGCAGTAAATGAGTTGTAAAAATAAGAAACTGCTTAACAACATCCTTATGCAGCAAATGTACACTACAGAAACCTAAACACTGACCAGAACAGTAAACATTGAGTGTTCCGTGAACTAAATAAGGTGTGAATGCAAATGTGGGCGTTGAAATAAATTAATGGGAAGCCATTTTCACACGGCATTCAATGCATAAACACAGAATCATCTTCTAATTGACCTAATTGACCCCAGAAGGTGTTGGTAAGGTCCCAAATCATTAATTAATTTATGTCTGAGCCTAACAAATGCATTTCTTTGTACGCAGGAGTGTTCTGCAACCATTTTAAAGCAGTAAATGAGTTGTAAAAATAAGAAACTGCTTAACAACATCCTTATGCAGCAAATGTACACTACAGAAACCTAAACACTGACCAGAACAGTAAACATTGAGTGTTCCGTGAACTAAATAAGGTGTGAATGCAAATGTGGGCGTTGAAATAAATTAATGGGAAGCCATTTTCACACGGCATTCAATCCATAAACACAGAATCATCTTCTAATTGACCTAATTGACCCCAGAAGGTGTTGGTAAGGTCCCAAATCATTAATTAATTTATGTCTGAGCCTAACAAATGCATTTCTTTGTACGCAGGAGTGTTCTGCAACCATTTTAAAGCAGTAAATGAGTTGTAAAAATAAGAAACTGCTTAACAACATCCTTATGCAGCAAATGTACACTACAGAAACCTAAACACTGACCAGAACAGTAAACATTGAGTGTTCCGTGAACTAAATAAGGTGTGAATGCAAATGTGGGCGTTGAAATAAATTAATGGGAAGCCATTTTCACACGGCATTCAATGCATAAACACAGAATCATCTTCTAATTGACCTAATTGACCCCAGAAGGTGTTGGTAAGGTCCCAAATCATTAATTAATTTATGTCTGAGCCTAACAAATGCATTTCTTTGTACGCAGGAGTGTTCTGCAACCATTTTAAAGCAGTAAATGAGTTGTAAAAATAAGAAACTGCTTAACAACATCCTTATGCAGCAAATGTACACTACAGAAACCTAAACACTGACCAGAACAGTAAACATTGAGTGTTCCGTGAACTAAATAAGGTGTGAATGCAAATGTGGGCGTTGAAATAAATTAATGGGAAGCCATTTTCACACGGCATTCAATCCATAAACACAGAATCATCTTCTAATTGACCTTATTGACCCCAGAAGGTGTTGGTAAGGTCCCAAATCATTAATTAATCTATGTCTGAGCCTAACAAATGCATTTCTTTGTACGCAGGAGTGTTCTGCAACCATTTTAAAGCAGTAAATGAGTTGTAAAAATAAGAAACTGCTTAACAACATCCTTATGCAGCAAATGTACACTACAGAAACCTAAACACTGACCAGAACAGTAAACATTGAGTGTTCCGTGAACTAAATAAGGTGTGAATGCAAATGTGGGCGTTGAAATAAATTAATGGGAAGCCATTTTCACACGGCATTCAATCCATAAACACAGAATCATCTTCTAATTGACCTAATTGACCCCAGAAGGTGTTGGTAAGGTCCCAAATCATTAATTAATTTATGTCTGAGCCTAACAAATGCATTTCTTTGTACGCAGGAGTGTTCTGCAACCATTTTAAAGCAGTAAATGAGTTGTAAAAATAAGAAACTGCTTAACAACATCCTTATGCAGCAAATGTACACTACAGAAACCTAAACACTGACCAGAACAGTAAACATTGAGTGTTCCGTGAACTAAATAAGGTGTGAATGCAAATGTGGGCGTTGAAATAAATTAATGGGAAGCCATTTTCACACGGCATTCAATCCATAAACACAGAATCATCTTCTAATTGACCTAATTGACCCCAGAAGGTGTTGGTAAGGTCCCAAATCATTAATTAATTTATGTCTGAGCCTAACAAATGCATTTCTTTGTACGCAGGAGTGTTCTGCAACCATTTTAAAGCAGTAAATGAGTTGTAAAAATAAGAAACTGCTTAACAACATCCTTATGCAGCAAATGTACACTACAGAAACCTAAACACTGACCAGAACAGTAAACATTGAGTGTTCCGTGAACTAAATAAGGTGTGAATGCAAATGTGGGCGTTGAAATAAATTAATGGGAAGCCATTTTCACACGGCATTCAATGCATAAACACAGAATCATCTTCTAATTGACCTAATTGACCCCAGAAGGTGTTGGTAAGGTCCCAAATCATTAATTAATTTATGTCTGAGCCTAACAAATGCATTTCTTTGTACGCAGGAGTGTTCTGCAACCATTTTAAAGCAGTAAATGAGTTGTAAAAATAAGAAACTGCTTAACAACATCCTTATGCAGCAAATGTACACTACAGAAACCTAAACACTGACCAGAACAGTAAACATTGAGTGTTCCGTGAACTAAATAAGGTGTGAATGCAAATGTGGGCGTTGAAATAAATTAATGGGAAGCCATTTTCACACGGCATTCAATCCATAAACACAGAATCATCTTCTAATTGACCTAATTGACCCCAGAAGGTGTTGGTAAGGTCCCAAATCATTAATTAATTTATGTCTGAGCCTAACAAATGCATTTCTTTGTACGCAGGAGTGTTCTGCAACCATTTTAAAGCAGTAAATGAGTTGTAAAAATAAGAAACTGCTTAACAACATCCTTATGCAGCAAATGTACACTACAGAAACCTAAACACTGACCAGAACAGTAAACATTGAGTGTTCCGTGAACTAAATAAGGTGTGAATGCAAATGTGGGCGTTGAAATAAATTAATGGGAAGCCATTTTCACACGGCATTCAATGCATAAACACAGAATCATCTTCTAATTGACCTAATTGACCCCAGAAGGTGTTGGTAAGGTCCCAAATCATTAATTAATTTATGTCTGAGCCTAACAAATGCATTTCTTTGTACGCAGGAGTGTTCTGCAACCATTTTAAAGCAGTAAATGAGTTGTAAAAATAAGAAACTGCTTAACAACATCCTTATGCAGCAAATGTACACTACAGAAACCTAAACACTGACCAGAACAGTAAACATTGAGTGTTCCGTGAACTAAATAAGGTGTGAATGCAAATGTGGGCGTTGAAATAAATTAATGGGAAGCCATTTTCACACGGCATTCAATCCATAAACACAGAATCATCTTCTAATTGACCTAATTGACCCCAGAAGGTGTTGGTAAGGTCCCAAATCATTAATTAATCTATGTCTGAGCCTAACAAATGCATTTCTTTGTACGCAGGAGTGTTCTGCAACCATTTTAAAGCAGTAAATGAGTTGTAAAAATAAGAAACTGCTTAACAACATCCTTATGCAGCAAATGTACACTACAGAAACCTAAACACTGACCAGAACAGTAAACATTGAGTGTTCCGTGAACTAAATAAGGTGTGAATGCAAATGTGGGCGTTGAAATAAATTAATGGGAAGCCATTTTCACACGGCATTCAATGCATAAACACAGAATCATCTTCTAATTGACCTAATTGACCCCAGAAGGTGTTGGTAAGGTCCCAAATCATTAATTAATTTATGTCTGAGCCTAACAAATGCATTTCTTTGTACGCAGGAGTGTTCTGCAACCATTTTAAAGCAGTAAATGAGTTGTAAAAATAAGAAACTGCTTAACAACATCCTTATGCAGCAAATGTACACTACAGAAACCTAAACACTGACCAGAACAGTAAACATTGAGTGTTCCGTGAACTAAATAAGGTGTGAATGCAAATGTGGGCGTTGAAATAAATTAATGGGAAGCCATTTTCACACGGCATTCAATGCATAAACACAGAATCATCTTCTAATTGACCTAATTGACCCCAGAAGGTGTTGGTAAGGTCCCAAATCATTAATTAATTTATGTCTGAGCCTAACAAATGCATTTCTTTGTACGCAGGAGTGTTCTGCAACCATTTTAAAGCAGTAAATGAGTTGTAAAAATAAGAAACTGCTTAACAACATCCTTATGCAGCAAATGTACACTACAGAAACCTAAACACTGACCAGAACAGTAAACATTGAGTGTTCCGTGAACTAAATAAGGTGTGAATGCAAATGTGGGCGTTGAAATAAATTAATGGGAAGCCATTTTCACACGGCATTCAATGCATAAACACAGAATCATCTTCTAATTGACCTAATTGACCCCAGAAGGTGTTGGTAAGGTCCCAAATCATTAATTAATTTATGTCTGAGCCTAACAAATGCATTTCTTTGTACGCAGGAGTGTTCTGCAACCATTTTAAAGCAGTAAATGAGTTGTAAAAATAAGAAACTGCTTAACAACATCCTTATGCAGCAAATGTACACTACAGAAACCTAAACACTGACCAGAACAGTAAACATTGAGTGTTCCGTGAACTAAATAAGGTGTGAATGCAAATGTGGGCGTTGAAATAAATTAATGGGAAGCCATTTTCACACGGCATTCAATCCATAAACACAGAATCATCTTCTAATTGACCTTATTGACCCCAGAAGGTGTTGGTAAGGTCCCAAATCATTAATTAATCTATGTCTGAGCCTAACAAATGCATTTCTTTGTACGCAGGAGTGTTCTGCAACCATTTTAAAGCAGTAAATGAGTTGTAAAAATAAGAAACTGCTTAACAACATCCTTATGCAGCAAATGTACACTACAGAAACCTAAACACTGACCAGAACAGTAAACATTGAGTGTTCCGTGAACTAAATAAGGTGTGAATGCAAATGTGGGCGTTGAAATAAATTAATGGGAAGCCATTTTCACACGGCATTCAATCCATAAACACAGAATCATCTTCTAATTGACCTAATTGACCCCAGAAGGTGTTGGTAAGGTCCCAAATCATTAATTAATTTATGTCTGAGCCTAACAAATGCATTTCTTTGTACGCAGGAGTGTTCTGCAACCATTTTAAAGCAGTAAATGAGTTGTAAAAATAAGAAACTGCTTAACAACATCCTTATGCAGCAAATGTACACTACAGAAACCTAAACACTGACCAGAACAGTAAACATTGAGTGTTCCGTGAACTAAATAAGGTGTGAATGCAAATGTGGGCGTTGAAATAAATTAATGGGAAGCCATTTTCACACGGCATTCAATGCATAAACACAGAATCATCTTCTAATTGACCTAATTGACCCCAGAAGGTGTTGGTAAGGTCCCAAATCATTAATTAATTTATGTCTGAGCCTAACAAATGCATTTCTTTGTACGCAGGAGTGTTCTGCAACCATTTTAAAGCAGTAAATGAGTTGTAAAAATAAGAAACTGCTTAACAACATCCTTATGCAGCAAATGTACACTACAGAAACCTAAACACTGACCAGAACAGTAAACATTGAGTGTTCCGTGAACTAAATAAGGTGTGAATGCAAATGTGGGCGTTGAAATAAATTAATGGGAAGCCATTTTCACACGGCATTCAATCCATAAACACAGAATCATCTTCTAATTGACCTAATTGACCCCAGAAGGTGTTGGTAAGGTCCCAAATCATTAATTAATTTATGTCTGAGCCTAACAAATGCATTTCTTTGTACGCAGGAGTGTTCTGCAACCATTTTAAAGCAGTAAATGAGTTGTAAAAATAAGAAACTGCTTAACAACATCCTTATGCAGCAAATGTACACTACAGAAACCTAAACACTGACCAGAACAGTAAACATTGAGTGTTCCGTGAACTAAATAAGGTGTGAATGCAAATGTGGGCGTTGAAATAAATTAATGGGAAGCCATTTTCACACGGCATTCAATGCATAAACACAGAATCATCTTCTAATTGACCTAATTGACCCCAGAAGGTGTTGGTAAGGTCCCAAATCATTAATTAATTTATGTCTGAGCCTAACAAATGCATTTCTTTGTACGCAGGAGTGTTCTGCAACCATTTTAAAGCAGTAAATGAGTTGTAAAAATAAGAAACTGCTTAACAACATCCTTATGCAGCAAATGTACACTACAGAAACCTAAACACTGACCAGAACAGTAAACATTGAGTGTTCCGTGAACTAAATAAGGTGTGAATGCAAATGTGGGCGTTGAAATAAATTAATGGGAAGCCATTTTCACACGGCATTCAATCCATAAACACAGAATCATCTTCTAATTGACCTAATTGACCCCAGAAGGTGTTGGTAAGGTCCCAAATCATTAATTAATTTATGTCTGAGCCTAACAAATGCATTTCTTTGTACGCAGGAGTGTTCTGCAACCATTTTAAAGCAGTAAATGAGTTGTAAAAATAAGAAACTGCTTAACAACATCCTTATGCAGCAAATGTACACTACAGAAACCTAAACACTGACCAGAACAGTAAACATTGAGTGTTCCGTGAACTAAATAAGGTGTGAATGCAAATGTGGGCGTTGAAATAAATTAATGGGAAGCCATTTTCACACGGCATTCAATGCATAAACACAGAATCATCTTCTAATTGACCTAATTGACCCCAGAAGGTGTTGGTAAGGTCCCAAATCATTAATTAATTTATGTCTGAGCCTAACAAATGCATTTCTTTGTACGCAGGAGTGTTCTGCAACCATTTTAAAGCAGTAAATGAGTTGTAAAAATAAGAAACTGCTTAACAACATCCTTATGCAGCAAATGTACACTACAGAAACCTAAACACTGACCAGAACAGTAAACATTGAGTGTTCCGTGAACTAAATAAGGTGTGAATGCAAATGTGGGCGTTGAAATAAATTAATGGGAAGCCATTTTCACACGGCATTCAATCCATAAACACAGAATCATCTTCTAATTGACCTAATTGACCCCAGAAGGTGTTGGTAAGGTCCCAAATCATTAATTAATTTATGTCTGAGCCTAACAAATGCATTTCTTTGTACGCAGGAGTGTTCTGCAACCATTTTAAAGCAGTAAATGAGTTGTAAAAATAAGAAACTGCTTAACAACATCCTTATGCAGCAAATGTACACTACAGAAACCTAAACACTGACCAGAACAGTAAACATTGAGTGTTCCGTGAACTAAATAAGGTGTGAATGCAAATGTGGGCGTTGAAATAAATTAATGGGAAGCCATTTTCACACGGCATTCAATGCATAAACACAGAATCATCTTCTAATTGACCTAATTGACCCCAGAAGGTGTTGGTAAGGTCCCAAATCATTAATTAATTTATGTCTGAGCCTAACAAATGCATTTCTTTGTACGCAGGAGTGTTCTGCAACCATTTTAAAGCAGTAAATGAGTTGTAAAAATAAGAAACTGCTTAACAACATCCTTATGCAGCAAATGTACACTACAGAAACCTAAACACTGACCAGAACAGTAAACATTGAGTGTTCCGTGAACTAAATAAGGTGTGAATGCAAATGTGGGCGTTGAAATAAATTAATGGGAAGCCATTTTCACACGGCATTCAATCCATAAACACAGAATCATCTTCTAATTGACCTTATTGACCCCAGAAGGTGTTGGTAAGGTCCCAAATCATTAATTAATCTATGTCTGAGCCTAACAAATGCATTTCTTTGTACGCAGGAGTGTTCTGCAACCATTTTAAAGCAGTAAATGAGTTGTAAAAATAAGAAACTGCTTAACAACATCCTTATGCAGCAAATGTACACTACAGAAACCTAAACACTGACCAGAACAGTAAACATTGAGTGTTCCGTGAACTAAATAAGGTGTGAATGCAAATGTGGGCGTTGAAATAAATTAATGGGAAGCCATTTTCACACGGCATTCAATGCATAAACACAGAATCATCTTCTAATTGACCTAATTGACCCCAGAAGGTGTTGGTAAGGTCCCAAATCATTAATTAATTTATGTCTGAGCCTAACAAATGCATTTCTTTGTACGCAGGAGTGTTCTGCAACCATTTTAAAGCAGTAAATGAGTTGTAAAAATAAGAAACTGCTTAACAACATCCTTATGCAGCAAATGTACACTACAGAAACCTAAACACTGACCAGAACAGTAAACATTGAGTGTTCCGTGAACTAAATAAGGTGTGAATGCAAATGTGGGCGTTGAAATAAATTAATGGGAAGCCATTTTCACACGGCATTCAATCCATAAACACAGAATCATCTTCTAATTGACCTAATTGACCCCAGAAGGTGTTGGTAAGGTCCCAAATCATTAATTAATTTATGTCTGAGCCTAACAAATGCATTTCTTTGTACGCAGGAGTGTTCTGCAACCATTTTAAAGCAGTAAATGAGTTGTAAAAATAAGAAACTGCTTAACAACATCCTTATGCAGCAAATGTACACTACAGAAACCTAAACACTGACCAGAACAGTAAACATTGAGTGTTCCGTGAACTAAATAAGGTGTGAATGCAAATGTGGGCGTTGAAATAAATTAATGGGAAGCCATTTTCACACGGCATTCAATGCATAAACACAGAATCATCTTCTAATTGACCTAATTGACCCCAGAAGGTGTTGGTAAGGTCCCAAATCATTAATTAATTTATGTCTGAGCCTAACAAATGCATTTCTTTGTACGCAGGAGTGTTCTGCAACCATTTTAAAGCAGTAAATGAGTTGTAAAAATAAGAAACTGCTTAACAACATCCTTATGCAGCAAATGTACACTACAGAAACCTAAACACTGACCAGAACAGTAAACATTGAGTGTTCCGTGAACTAAATAAGGTGTGAATGCAAATGTGGGCGTTGAAATAAATTAATGGGAAGCCATTTTCACACGGCATTCAATCCATAAACACAGAATCATCTTCTAATTGACCTAATTGACCCCAGAAGGTGTTGGTAAGGTCCCAAATCATTAATTAATTTATGTCTGAGCCTAACAAATGCATTTCTTTGTACGCAGGAGTGTTCTGCAACCATTTTAAAGCAGTAAATGAGTTGTAAAAATAAGAAACTGCTTAACAACATCCTTATGCAGCAAATGTACACTACAGAAACCTAAACACTGACCAGAACAGTAAACATTGAGTGTTCCGTGAACTAAATAAGGTGTGAATGCAAATGTGGGCGTTGAAATAAATTAATGGGAAGCCATTTTCACACGGCATTCAATGCATAAACACAGAATCATCTTCTAATTGACCTAATTGACCCCAGAAGGTGTTGGTAAGGTCCCAAATCATTAATTAATTTATGTCTGAGCCTAACAAATGCATTTCTTTGTACGCAGGAGTGTTCTGCAACCATTTTAAAGCAGTAAATGAGTTGTAAAAATAAGAAACTGCTTAACAACATCCTTATGCAGCAAATGTACACTACAGAAACCTAAACACTGACCAGAACAGTAAACATTGAGTGTTCCGTGAACTAAATAAGGTGTGAATGCAAATGTGGGCGTTGAAATAAATTAATGGGAAGCCATTTTCACACGGCATTCAATCCATAAACACAGAATCATCTTCTAATTGACCTTATTGACCCCAGAAGGTGTTGGTAAGGTCCCAAATCATTAATTAATCTATGTCTGAGCCTAACAAATGCATTTCTTTGTACGCAGGAGTGTTCTGCAACCATTTTAAAGCAGTAAATGAGTTGTAAAAATAAGAAACTGCTTAACAACATCCTTATGCAGCAAATGTACACTACAGAAACCTAAACACTGACCAGAACAGTAAACATTGAGTGTTCCGTGAACTAAATAAGGTGTGAATGCAAATGTGGGCGTTGAAATAAATTAATGGGAAGCCATTTTCACACGGCATTCAATCCATAAACACAGAATCATCTTCTAATTGACCTAATTGACCCCAGAAGGTGTTGGTAAGGTCCCAAATCATTAATTAATTTATGTCTGAGCCTAACAAATGCATTTCTTTGTACGCAGGAGTGTTCTGCAACCATTTTAAAGCAGTAAATGAGTTGTAAAAATAAGAAACTGCTTAACAACATCCTTATGCAGCAAATGTACACTACAGAAACCTAAACACTGACCAGAACAGTAAACATTGAGTGTTCCGTGAACTAAATAAGGTGTGAATGCAAATGTGGGCGTTGAAATAAATTAATGGGAAGCCATTTTCACACGGCATTCAATCCATAAACACAGAATCATCTTCTAATTGACCTAATTGACCCCAGAAGGTGTTGGTAAGGTCCCAAATCATTAATTAATTTATGTCTGAGCCTAACAAATGCATTTCTTTGTACGCAGGAGTGTTCTGCAACCATTTTAAAGCAGTAAATGAGTTGTAAAAATAAGAAACTGCTTAACAACATCCTTATGCAGCAAATGTACACTACAGAAACCTAAACACTGACCAGAACAGTAAACATTGAGTGTTCCGTGAACTAAATAAGGTGTGAATGCAAATGTGGGCGTTGAAATAAATTAATGGGAAGCCATTTTCACACGGCATTCAATGCATAAACACAGAATCATCTTCTAATTGACCTAATTGACCCCAGAAGGTGTTGGTAAGGTCCCAAATCATTAATTAATTTATGTCTGAGCCTAACAAATGCATTTCTTTGTACGCAGGAGTGTTCTGCAACCATTTTAAAGCAGTAAATGAGTTGTAAAAATAAGAAACTGCTTAACAACATCCTTATGCAGCAAATGTACACTACAGAAACCTAAACACTGACCAGAACAGTAAACATTGAGTGTTCCGTGAACTAAATAAGGTGTGAATGCAAATGTGGGCGTTGAAATAAATTAATGGGAAGCCATTTTCACACGGCATTCAATGCATAAACACAGAATCATCTTCTAATTGACCTAATTGACCCCAGAAGGTGTTGGTAAGGTCCCAAATCATTAATTAATTTATGTCTGAGCCTAACAAATGCATTTCTTTGTACGCAGGAGTGTTCTGCAACCATTTTAAAGCAGTAAATGAGTTGTAAAAATAAGAAACTGCTTAACAACATCCTTATGCAGCAAATGTACACTACAGAAACCTAAACACTGACCAGAACAGTAAACATTGAGTGTTCCGTGAACTAAATAAGGTGTGAATGCAAATGTGGGCGTTGAAATAAATTAATGGGAAGCCATTTTCACACGGCATTCAATGCATAAACACAGAATCATCTTCTAATTGACCTAATTGACCCCAGAAGGTGTTGGTAAGGTCCCAAATCATTAATTAATTTATGTCTGAGCCTAACAAATGCATTTCTTTGTACGCAGGAGTGTTCTGCAACCATTTTAAAGCAGTAAATGAGTTGTAAAAATAAGAAACTGCTTAACAACATCCTTATGCAGCAAATGTACACTACAGAAACCTAAACACTGACCAGAACAGTAAACATTGAGTGTTCCGTGAACTAAATAAGGTGTGAATGCAAATGTGGGCGTTGAAATAAATTAATGGGAAGCCATTTTCACACGGCATTCAATCCATAAACACAGAATCATCTTCTAATTGACCTAATTGACCCCAGAAGGTGTTGGTAAGGTCCCAAATCATTAATTAATTTATGTCTGAGCCTAACAAATGCATTTCTTTGTACGCAGGAGTGTTCTGCAACCATTTTAAAGCAGTAAATGAGTTGTAAAAATAAGAAACTGCTTAACAACATCCTTATGCAGCAAATGTACACTACAGAAACCTAAACACTGACCAGAACAGTAAACATTGAGTGTTCCGTGAACTAAATAAGGTGTGAATGCAAATGTGGGCGTTGAAATAAATTAATGGGAAGCCATTTTCACACGGCATTCAATGCATAAACACAGAATCATCTTCTAATTGACCTAATTGACCCCAGAAGGTGTTGGTAAGGTCCCAAATCATTAATTAATTTATGTCTGAGCCTAACAAATGCATTTCTTTGTACGCAGGAGTGTTCTGCAACCATTTTAAAGCAGTAAATGAGTTGTAAAAATAAGAAACTGCTTAACAACATCCTTATGCAGCAAATGTACACTACAGAAACCTAAACACTGACCAGAACAGTAAACATTGAGTGTTCCGTGAACTAAATAAGGTGTGAATGCAAATGTGGGCGTTGAAATAAATTAATGGGAAGCCATTTTCACACGGCATTCAATCCATAAACACAGAATCATCTTCTAATTGACCTTATTGACCCCAGAAGGTGTTGGTAAGGTCCCAAATCATTAATTAATCTATGTCTGAGCCTAACAAATGCATTTCTTTGTACGCAGGAGTGTTCTGCAACCATTTTAAAGCAGTAAATGAGTTGTAAAAATAAGAAACTGCTTAACAACATCCTTATGCAGCAAATGTACACTACAGAAACCTAAACACTGACCAGAACAGTAAACATTGAGTGTTCCGTGAACTAAATAAGGTGTGAATGCAAATGTGGGCGTTGAAATAAATTAATGGGAAGCCATTTTCACACGGCATTCAATCCATAAACACAGAATCATCTTCTAATTGACCTAATTGACCCCAGAAGGTGTTGGTAAGGTCCCAAATCATTAATTAATTTATGTCTGAGCCTAACAAATGCATTTCTTTGTACGCAGGAGTGTTCTGCAACCATTTTAAAGCAGTAAATGAGTTGTAAAAATAAGAAACTGCTTAACAACATCCTTATGCAGCAAATGTACACTACAGAAACCTAAACACTGACCAGAACAGTAAACATTGAGTGTTCCGTGAACTAAATAAGGTGTGAATGCAAATGTGGGCGTTGAAATAAATTAATGGGAAGCCATTTTCACACGGCATTCAATCCATAAACACAGAATCATCTTCTAATTGACCTAATTGACCCCAGAAGGTGTTGGTAAGGTCCCAAATCATTAATTAATTTATGTCTGAGCCTAACAAATGCATTTCTTTGTACGCAGGAGTGTTCTGCAACCATTTTAAAGCAGTAAATGAGTTGTAAAAATAAGAAACTGCTTAACAACATCCTTATGCAGCAAATGTACACTACAGAAACCTAAACACTGACCAGAACAGTAAACATTGAGTGTTCCGTGAACTAAATAAGGTGTGAATGCAAATGTGGGCGTTGAAATAAATTAATGGGAAGCCATTTTCACACGGCATTCAATGCATAAACACAGAATCATCTTCTAATTGACCTAATTGACCCCAGAAGGTGTTGGTAAGGTCCCAAATCATTAATTAATTTATGTCTGAGCCTAACAAATGCATTTCTTTGTACGCAGGAGTGTTCTGCAACCATTTTAAAGCAGTAAATGAGTTGTAAAAATAAGAAACTGCTTAACAACATCCTTATGCAGCAAATGTACACTACAGAAACCTAAACACTGACCAGAACAGTAAACATTGAGTGTTCCGTGAACTAAATAAGGTGTGAATGCAAATGTGGGCGTTGAAATAAATTAATGGGAAGCCATTTTCACACGGCATTCAATCCATAAACACAGAATCATCTTCTAATTGACCTAATTGACCCCAGAAGGTGTTGGTAAGGTCCCAAATCATTAATTAATTTATGTCTGAGCCTAACAAATGCATTTCTTTGTACGCAGGAGTGTTCTGCAACCATTTTAAAGCAGTAAATGAGTTGTAAAAATAAGAAACTGCTTAACAACATCCTTATGCAGCAAATGTACACTACAGAAACCTAAACACTGACCAGAACAGTAAACATTGAGTGTTCCGTGAACTAAATAAGGTGTGAATGCAAATGTGGGCGTTGAAATAAATTAATGGGAAGCCATTTTCACACGGCATTCAATGCATAAACACAGAATCATCTTCTAATTGACCTAATTGACCCCAGAAGGTGTTGGTAAGGTCCCAAATCATTAATTAATTTATGTCTGAGCCTAACAAATGCATTTCTTTGTACGCAGGAGTGTTCTGCAACCATTTTAAAGCAGTAAATGAGTTGTAAAAATAAGAAACTGCTTAACAACATCCTTATGCAGCAAATGTACACTACAGAAACCTAAACACTGACCAGAACAGTAAACATTGAGTGTTCCGTGAACTAAATAAGGTGTGAATGCAAATGTGGGCGTTGAAATAAATTAATGGGAAGCCATTTTCACACGGCATTCAATCCATAAACACAGAATCATCTTCTAATTGACCTTATTGACCCCAGAAGGTGTTGGTAAGGTCCCAAATCATTAATTAATCTATGTCTGAGCCTAACAAATGCATTTCTTTGTACGCAGGAGTGTTCTGCAACCATTTTAAAGCAGTAAATGAGTTGTAAAAATAAGAAACTGCTTAACAACATCCTTATGCAGCAAATGTACACTACAGAAACCTAAACACTGACCAGAACAGTAAACATTGAGTGTTCCGTGAACTAAATAAGGTGTGAATGCAAATGTGGGCGTTGAAATAAATTAATGGGAAGCCATTTTCACACGGCATTCAATGCATAAACACAGAATCATCTTCTAATTGACCTAATTGACCCCAGAAGGTGTTGGTAAGGTCCCAAATCATTAATTAATTTATGTCTGAGCCTAACAAATGCATTTCTTTGTACGCAGGAGTGTTCTGCAACCATTTTAAAGCAGTAAATGAGTTGTAAAAATAAGAAACTGCTTAACAACATCCTTATGCAGCAAATGTACACTACAGAAACCTAAACACTGACCAGAACAGTAAACATTGAGTGTTCCGTGAACTAAATAAGGTGTGAATGCAAATGTGGGCGTTGAAATAAATTAATGGGAAGCCATTTTCACACGGCATTCAATGCATAAACACAGAATCATCTTCTAATTGACCTAATTGACCCCAGAAGGTGTTGGTAAGGTCCCAAATCATTAATTAATTTATGTCTGAGCCTAACAAATGCATTTCTTTGTACGCAGGAGTGTTCTGCAACCATTTTAAAGCAGTAAATGAGTTGTAAAAATAAGAAACTGCTTAACAACATCCTTATGCAGCAAATGTACACTACAGAAACCTAAACACTGACCAGAACAGTAAACATTGAGTGTTCCGTGAACTAAATAAGGTGTGAATGCAAATGTGGGCGTTGAAATAAATTAATGGGAAGCCATTTTCACACGGCATTCAATCCATAAACACAGAATCATCTTCTAATTGACCTAATTGACCCCAGAAGGTGTTGGTAAGGTCCCAAATCATTAATTAATTTATGTCTGAGCCTAACAAATGCATTTCTTTGTACGCAGGAGTGTTCTGCAACCATTTTAAAGCAGTAAATGAGTTGTAAAAATAAGAAACTGCTTAACAACATCCTTATGCAGCAAATGTACACTACAGAAACCTAAACACTGACCAGAACAGTAAACATTGAGTGTTCGTGAACTAAATAAGGTGTGAATGCAAATGTGGGCGTTGAAATAAATTAATGGGAAGCCATTTTCACACGGCATTCAATGCATAAACACAGAATCATCTTCTAATTGACCTAATTGACCCCAGAAGGTGTTGGTAAGGTCCCAAATCATTAATTAATTTATGTCTGAGCCTAACAAATGCATTTCTTTGTACGCAGGAGTGTTCTGCAACCATTTTAAAGCAGTAAATGAGTTGTAAAAATAAGAAACTGCTTAACAACATCCTTATGCAGCAAATGTACACTACAGAAACCTAAACACTGACCAGAACAGTAAACATTGAGTGTTCCGTGAACTAAATAAGGTGTGAATGCAAATGTGGGCGTTGAAATAAATTAATGGGAAGCCATTTTCACACGGCATTCAATGCATAAACACAGAATCATCTTCTAATTGACCTAATTGACCCCAGAAGGGTGTTGGTAAGGTCCCAAATCATTAATTAATTTATGTCTGAGCCTAACAAATGCATTTCTTTGTACGCAGGAGTGTTCTGCAACCATTTTAAAGCAGTAAATGAGTTGTAAAAATAAGAAACTGCTTAACAACATCCTTATGCAGCAAATGTACACTACAGAAACCTAAACACTGACCAGAACAGTAAACATTGAGTGTTCCGTGAACTAAATAAGGTGTGAATGCAAATGTGGGCGTTGAAATAAATTAATGGGAAGCCATTTTCACACGGCATTCAATGCATAAACACAGAATCATCTTCTAATTGACCTAATTGACCCCAGAAGGTGTTGGTAAGGTCCCAAATCATTAATTAATTTATGTCTGAGCCTAACAAATGCATTTCTTTGTACGCAGGAGTGTTCTGCAACCATTTTAAAGCAGTAAATGAGTTGTAAAAATAAGAAACTGCTTAACAACATCCTTATGCAGCAAATGTACACTACAGAAACCTAAACACTGACCAGAACAGTAAACATTGAGTGTTCCGTGAACTAAATAAGGTGTGAATGCAAATGTGGGCGTTGAAATAAATTAATGGGAAGCCATTTTCACACGGCATTCAATCCATAAACACAGAATCATCTTCTAATTGACCTAATTGACCCCAGAAGGTGTTGGTAAGGTCCCAAATCATTAATTAATTTATGTCTGAGCCTAACAAATGCATTTCTTTGTACGCAGGAGTGTTCTGCAACCATTTTAAAGCAGTAAATGAGTTGTAAAAATAAGAAACTGCTTAACAACATCCTTATGCAGCAAATGTACACTACAGAAACCTAAACACTGACCAGAACAGTAAACATTGAGTGTTCCGTGAACTAAATAAGGTGTGAATGCAAATGTGGGCGTTGAAATAAATTAATGGGAAGCCATTTTCACACGGCATTCAATGCATAAACACAGAATCATCTTCTAATT